>JAZHYW010006677.1:0-197911 GCA_037355805.1 Ixodes ricinus | reverse complement strand
ATGTTCTGTGTCTCGTCGTGACTTTATTTGGGAGACTTCCGAGACACGGCATTCCATCTGGCCTCGCCCACCTCGTCGAGTGGGGGAGGGGTCACACCACCAGCGACCGAGTGCTGCCCGAGGGGTGTCGGACGTCCCGTTGCTTCTCGCAGCCGATAATGGCTTGCAGGTGCCGTTCCAGACACACTGGCCAACTGAACTCTGGTCCTGGCTCTATTCTGGAGGCTTCGACCACGGCATTCCTGCTTGCCTCTCCCCCCCCCCCCCCCCGCCCCGCCGAGCGACGGGTCGCATGCTACCACCGCCGGAGCGCCGCCCGAGTTAGGTGTCGGATGTCCAGTTTCTCCCCGGTCCCGTAACGGCTTGCAGGTGCGGCTCCAGACACTCTGGCAGACGGGACGGACCCATTGGCAGACCTGGGGCTTCGGGATGGTGCTGACGTCGACTTCGTGGGGTTGGGGAGAGGGGGGGGATGAACTGCGGGAAGAGAGGGAACAGTGGCTGGCGGGATCGCGTCGAAGAGGGTCCGAGAAAAAGCAGCTGGCCGTATGGGGGAAGAACACCGACACGCGTGACGCCGAGAAAGTGCGGAGTTTGGAGAAGGACTCCCAGGACGCAAGGCCGCTGGAGAGGGGACCCCGCGAGAGGCGACACGACGCAAGAGATCCAATCAGACAGGGAAGGACATCGCCAAGCAGCCGGGCCTGCTGCGGAACCCGTGGGAGCACCGCAAGCCCCCGAGAGATGCACGGCAGGACATGTGAGCCCCGTATCATCAAAGCCTGATTAGTGTTTTATTAATTCGAAGAAATGCATAAAAAGTTAACCCTGCGATCAGTCTTGTGAAATTCCTCCGCCCTGTGTGAACCCTAAAGACGGTAATGCACGGCGCCGTCACAGCTGTGTGAATCGGGCCTAACGCTATTGCGTGATACACGCTTAAGACCTCAGCCGGCTTGCTCAAAGCAAATCTAACGTTCTTGAATGGCACGTAACAAAAATTTGAAACGTACTACATTATATACAAACTTGATAAAAAATCAAACACTCACCTTCGGACCGCCGTACCGCCTTCAGGCAAAAGCAACATGGCGCTCGCCGTTTTGGGGTGTTGGGCTGGGGCGTTTTCAGTGTTGTTTACACGCCTAGTCGTGTAAACCGAAACCGAAACACCAATTTTTACTACCCCAAGTAATTTTATGACGATTTATCACTCACAGAGCGTGTAAGAATATGCTAATGAGTGAAAATGGGGTGTAAACAGGGTGTAATATTACATTTTCGCTAACAGTGTAGAAAGGAATTTCCGAGAGGTTAGGGGGGGGGGGGGTCTCAAGAAAGTTAAAGAGGAAGCAAAAGTTATATGTGACCGGCTTGACCTGAAAAGTTTGGGCAGTTTGGTCAACCGGAGTAAGGGCATGAACCTCGATGCCTTTTTTACAGCCAAGACCCACAAAGCTGGCTGGCCGTTCAGGGTCATAGTGACGGAATAGGGGCTCTTGGCAAAGGGCGGTGGCGGGCTTTCTTCAGAAACAGCTGTCCACGTTGTCGATTTATGACCCTTTTGCGATACGCAGCTCTGATGCCGTCATCAGCTATCTTAAGGATGACAACCCGAAATCTTGCCGAGTCTTCTCTGTGGACGTGGAAGATTTATTTTATTCGATTCCACAAATGGAGTTACTAGTCGCTGTCAACGACTGCATTGACGCGACGGGGGAGGTCAAGTTCAGAAACTCTTGCGGAGTTACAGTGGAGGTTTTTTGGAATTACTCAGTTTTTATTTGAAGTCCATGCTGGTTCAGTGGGAGAAGGGAATTTTTGTGCAAAGGAATGGCATATGCATTGGTTCTTGTGTGGCGCCGGTTCTTAGCGACATTTTCCTTGGACAGCTCGATGTTTCTCTCGAGGGTGCACTGGGGGTTGAGGGTGTCATAAAAATGTTTAGATATGTAGACGACTACCTTATTTTTGTTGAAGTCAACGGTAGGGCGGATGTTGTAGACAAAGTGTCGTCAGTCTTCGAAAAACTTGGGAAAGGACTGAAGTTTACCTTCGAGACACCGTCGGAGGGTTGCCTCCAGTTTTTGGATTTGTCTCTCCGTTTGTCAAGCAACCATGTTTGTTGGGCTTTTAGTCCCCGCTCAAGAAAAGCGCTCCTGCCGTACGAGTCGGCGCATTCGAAAATAGTAAAAAGAGGCATCGCGGCGTCTTGCCTTGGTTCGGCCCTCAAGAAATCATGCTTCCACGTGGTGGAGAAAAGCTTCAATGATCAAGTGAGGAAATTGACGGAAGCAGGTTTTCCTTTACGAATAATCGGGGAAGTGTCGGCGGGGCTGATTAAGGGTTTGAAAGGTCCTGTCAGCCGGGCACCACGGGAAAGGTCGAAGAGACCGGTGGTGCTCCCGTACCTACACGGTGTTTCGCACAATGTTAAGAATGTTGCGAGGCGGTATGACGTACAGGTGGTGTTTAAGGCTCCCAACAAATTACTTCAATTGTGTAAGAGGGTCCGAGAGTCGGGGGAGGGGAAGAAGAGAGGTGAATTTTCCTGTGGAAAAAAACATGTGAACTGTTTTGTTCGATGTCGGGTTTGTGTGGTGTATTGCATTCCTCTATCCTGTGGCAAAGTGTACGTGGGCCAAACTGGTCGCTGTGTTAATGAAAGGCTTAGGGAGCACCGTGCCTCTCTTCGAGCGACTCCGTCGGGCCACCTGGCTGTCCACTGTGACAGGTGCGGCTGCTCTCCAGCGTTCGGTGACACAAATATTTTGGGCACGTATAAAGAACAGAGGGCGAGAGAGATCTTGGAGGCCTTTCAGATAGCTTCTCGGGGAGAGGGATGCATAAGCCAACCCTCCCTTGCACTGACTGAGGGCGAGTTGGCGTTTCTAAAGACAACGACACGTGTCAACACGTAAACATCGTGATTTTACAGTTTTAAGATGTGTAGTTTGACAACAAGGAGCTGCAGTGCGCATGAGCGATCTGGGGAGGGGGGATGCTTTTTGTGTTTTCTGAGGTCCCAATAAAACCTATCAGTTGCGAGTGAGCGCTCGTCCGTCGTTTGTGTTTCTTACTCTGTCCTCGTCTTTTGTGCGCTTTTAAAACCAAGTTGAGGTCTGAGGTTTGAGGTTTGAGGTCTGATGTTTAAGGTACGTGACCTCACACCTGTACCGCGTACCTCGGAGGGCAGGACCCGGGCGAGCTCCGATTGGTCACTGGCCAACGCCCATGCCCTGTCATTGGTCCCTGGGATGGGAGAGAGGGAAGAGGCCCCGCCCTGCGGCTCTGTGATTGGTCGGGGCTGGCCCCGCCTTTTGGGGCTGATTGACGGTTGGCCGAGTTTGTACATGTTTTCTACTACTGGTATGTATGCGAGGGTGTGTTCGATGTCTGGTAATCTGTTATTGTGTTAGGTCTCTTTGTGGAAGTTGAGTAAAAGCTGTAGTCGGCCTTATATTTCTGGGTGTATCAGGAGTCGTGGAAGTAGCTGAGTTTGAAACGTTCCTTTTTCAGTGTCTTTTCCTTCGACTAAAGGTTTCGCTTTTTGAACCGCAGTCTCGGGCACCGAAAAAAGGATCGATGTTCACTGGCTCCCCTTACCCGACTCTTACCAAGCGAGGGGCACACAAAATAAGCCCTCAGTTAAGTAACCAACACATCAATGAGATCCTGCTCTTCGTAAAGATATAGTTTTTTTTTTTTAAATATTAAAGTGTTTCTCTGAAAAATACAATAAAAAGTACCCCACTGGACGAAAAAGAGGAACGCCGTTCCTTGGATCGCCGTTCTGTACGAAGCTGACGAACACATCAGGTCAAAAAAAGACGAGGCTGTCGACGTCAGTGACTTGAGTTTTTTACACACGTTAGAGTATTTCCGATGAGTGGTGATTGGAGCCCGTGGAGGTAGTTAGAGGAGGTGGTCAGAAGCGACGACGTGACGTCCGTTGCAGTTGAAATCGGTACACCGTTCTTGTGTACCACCACGCATGTACAGTCAGCACGGAATGAAACGCGAACAAGGAGCGCATGGTTTTCGACCACGCTGAGTCACCTAGAGACGCAACACCAAAGGTTTGGATGCACTGAGCAAGCGTCTAACACATAGAAGGAGGAGCCATCTTCTTGCAGCTCCCATCTGGTTCAGGTGGTGCAGCATCTAGTGAAAACCATGCACCCACTGTTCGCGTTTCATTCCGTGCCGACTGTACAAAACTTCAGTCACTTTATAGAGCTTGTTTATGGTTTCGTTCGACGTAACAACAAAAGCCTTGTCACTTTCGAAATGGCGAGAAAGCGCACCTTCCGGTAAACGAGATCAGCCGACTGCCACTGATTCGTTTCAACCGCTTAATATTAGTGATAACAATTTTTTTAACGTACCGAACCTGCTAATCGACACCCCGTTAAACGCTCAAAAGGAGGCCCTTGAAGGCAGTTCGAACACTGGCTGCGTTTGGAAAAGCTTCGCGTGCCGGAGAAAGTTTTTTTTACTAGCTCCAGTAGTATTTAGCTATTCATTTTTATTCCTATGTATTATTCTTTATCAAGCAGTACAGCTCACGCTGGTGCATATACCGGTTATTTACGAGACGTGCTCTTTATCGTTTTCGCGAAAATATATTTTCCCGTGTAAATAACGGAACTGGGGGGGGGGGGATCCAGCATTAATTTAATCAAGAGTAGTTTACGCGTACTATAGCGTGCGTGCACACAAGTAACCTTTAATTCTCGATAAAATAGTCGCCCAACCTTTCGTACCTAACATAACAAACCTAAAAAAAATTATACCATTTAACACAAATAGCATGTCCTTACTTCACACAAATATGGCGTGAGCGCCGAATCAGGCTAGCAGTAGTTAAAAGAAAATTAAATTATATAATGTTTGATGAAATAACTCGCGCTTAGGCCACTAGGTTGTAGTTTAGTCATGCAAATTAGTCAAAACAAAGTAATATTTTCATCAATCAAAAATGTATAAATAATGTTATTAGAAAACACACCTCTTTTAGATGTAATTTCTAAATATGTGTATTCAACGTATTTACAAGTTTGAACCCAACCACTCATTGAACGAGAAAAAAAGTCTGGAGACATCTCACACTGATAGCGATTTCATGTCCAGATTTATAAAGTATAGCATTTTACAATGGCCAGAGTCTGAGAACGTAAATTCTAGGTTTAACTGGTATGTGCGGCGCAATATGAAATACGACACGCTAGAAAATTGTTATGCAATATGGTAGGCACAAGGTTTGTCGATCGTTCATTCTTCCGCCAAAGCTATATCCATGAGGAAGATATTTTAGCTAAAAGAACTTGTGTGAAGGACGACATCAAACTACTCACGGTTCCGTTCTAGTTTTTTAAACAACGAATTGCCAGAGCAAACCACCTAATTATAAAGGGAGTTCAAATATTTTGTTGAAAAATGAAAGACGTTTGCAACACACTGTAACGCCAAATTAGAGCACAGATCTTGAGGATGAGGAGGGAAGGGCACTGAGGGGAAGGTGTACCCCTCCTTCCTCCTCATCACCTCGTCATCCTCCCTCCCATCCTCCTTCCTCTCTTCCTCCTAATCCTACCCCGTCCTCCTGCTCCCCTCCTGCTCCTCCGCTCCCCTTCTCCTTCACTTCCTCCTCCTCCCCCTCCCCCTCCCTCCGCTCCCTCCCTCCTCCCCTCTTCCCCTCCCTCACCTCTCTTTCCCTTTTCCTCCTCTCCCTCCCTCCTCTCGCTTTCCTCACTTTCCTCCTCCCCCTCCCTCCCTCCCCCTCATTCCCCCTCATCTTCCGCCTCCTCCTGCTACCCTCTTACCCCTATTCCTCCCTCCCTCTTCCCTACCCCTTTCCCTCCTCTCTCTCTCCTCCTCCCTCCCCTCCTCTCCCCGCGCGGTGCATTATGGGATATTTCCCATGATTCACCGCGCGGGGAGAAGGAGGGGAGACTCTCCGCACGGTGCATTATGGGATATTTGCCATAATGCACCGCGCGGTTACGCCGTCGGTGACGCTGCTCAAGCCGGAAACGGGCGCCTAAGAGCTCGCGCTCTGAAAGAAAAGGTACACCCACCGGGGTGAATATTTGAATAATATTATCTAACGCCTAAGTAAACAATGATGCAAGCGCTAAGTCCATACTTGAATGGAAGTTGTCGCCAGTGCTTGCCACGAACAGTGCACACCGCAAAAAATAATTATTCACGACATTCGAAATGATGTGCCCTCGCATCTTCATAAAGGCGCGCCTTCCTCAAGCTCTCGGCCGGTGCGCGGAATGAGTAGGAACGTAAACAAAACTTTAGAACATTTCGTTACTTGGCGACGCCGCGGTGTTGTAAAGCAGCGCTGCTCTGCACGCAACACGAGCGCTAGCGCCGCGATTACAATGAGGGTGTGAACTACATCTGAGGAAGTGAGGGCGATAGTCCAGTGAGGAGCGTGAGATTTAGAATTTGGTGAGTTCATAATTTTAGTGATTTCATAAGATAATGTGTTTGGGAAGGGTCGTGTCTTTTCTGAGTTTGTAGCTTTTGTGAGATCGGTTAGGAACGTGAGTTCATGAACTTGGGTAGTTCATAACTTGATAAGTTCGTGAGCGAGGACTTGAAGGCGAGGGCGGCCTTGAGGGTGAAGGAACGTTTTGGAGCGCAGCTTAGTTGAACGTTTCCGGCTTGAGCGGCGTCGCCGTCGGCGTCGCCGTCGGCGTAACCGCCCAGGGTCACGTAGCTCCCAGGTCACGTGACCCCCAGGTCACGTGACCCCCAGGTCATCGTGACCCCCCGATGTCACGTGGTACCCCGAGGTCACGTCAACCCCCGAGGTCACGTGACCCCCTCCCCGAGGTCACTTGACACCCCCGCCCCCGTGCCTTTCCTCCTCCTCAAGAGCTGCGCTATAATTCGGCGTTTGAACTGGTTATCTTGATCTAGCTCTGAGCAAATGATTCAACGAAAGAGTCTACCTCTGTTCAGACGCATGTCAGCTTGCAAAGATGTATGTACTTATTACGTCTTCCATCGCCGCCTTCAAGCGCCATCCTACCTTCAGCGAGAACTACAAGGATATCGTCTTTGTCCATAAGAGCCTCCGCCTCACCTTATTTTACACCCCGCCAATGTATATCGCGTCATCGACAAGGCAGAACGCCATCGGAAGTGTGCCCGGATTCATGAATTCAACTAATCCCTCAAAAAGAAAAAAAAACCTGTTCTTTATGCTATTTTGGCTGAAACAGCGAGTACCTGAGGTGTCTCCGGCCCTGCATAATTTGGCCAGTGACCTCGCTTCCACGTGTTTTTTGGCCATAAAACAGGTGCATTAAAACAACCCGGACGCACTTTAACGCGGACAACCAAGCCCCCTGTCTTTGCGGAAGATGCACATGGTTCGTGTGAATATTTATCGAAACAAATGTCCCGTTCAGAGACATCGGTACTTGGAAGAGCCCGGAGTTCGGCCTCAACCACTCGAAAACTCTCCCTAACCGTCACAGTAGCGTCCATTGAAGGCAATCCTCGTGGGTTGGACCCCTCTAGTCGCGAACATGCCTGGTTGAAAGCCATCTGAGTAATATCTTAAGCAGGTCAGCGGAAAACTCTTTCTATTTCGGCAGAAGAAAATCAACCCTTGCTTCACTTCAAAGAAGACAAAAACGTCGTATTTTTGCTTGCAGACGAGGGAAACGCTATCGTCGTCATAGACAAAAAAATACCACCAAAGGTTTTTGAGATTATTGACAGTAGTGCCTACCGTCCCTTTCAAGAGATTCTACGAGAAAAGTGCACGAACAACTCAACAAAAAATTAACATTCATCTTGCAGAAGTACACTCAACCCCGCAACCTTCACAACAACATCGTCTAGAAGAAATTGATCCACACCGCCCTTCTAGTTTTTCCTGAAGATACACAAGGCCTGTATACCCGATAGGCCTATTGTGAGCTTACCGACGTGACCTTTGCGCGCCGTGTGCAAGTACTTAAAAGACTCCTCTCACCCTTCACTGAAAGATTCTAAAATATGTACAAAACTCAAGTCAAATCGCAAAGACTTTTTTACGGCTTAGATCTGCATGACGACGAGAGCATCGTATTTTCTGACGATGTGTCTGTTTACCAGATATCCCAGCGCCCTTTGCTGCATCTCGGTGCCCTTACTTGTATCACGGGAGACGACACACGTACGGAGACGACTTACCACTTGGCAGACGATATTTACTGACTTCAGAGCTCTGTGTGACAGAATAAACGAATTTAGTGGAAAGCGCTACACAGAAACAGTCGTAAGAGCAATGAGTGCAGCAATATCCACGCCACTGCAAATCTCACAAGGGAGGCCATCGAACGCATGGCTAAACCTTGAACCCGATACACTAGATTGACCACTGCTTCAGCGTTGTTCGAACCCTCAAAGTGGATATTCAACAGCCTCAAAGTTGGTGGATGCGTAGAAACAATTCATGACCGAACGCAATGGCAAACGTTCCTTTCCTTCTGTGTATGTACTTGTTGCCATTAGTTGCAGCGGGCTAAATTTCTGCATTTACAAGAAACCAATCCAGACTACCAGATACTTAGAGTTTATTCCAACACATACCCGGGTTCATAAAGCGTCGGTGGCGACTGCGCACTTCCAAGAACGCCTTCCCCGAAAAAAGGGAAGGGTCTCCAAGAGAATTTAAAGGTCCGACGATCGGATCTTCGCAAGAACGGCTGCACACAACAGTTTATTCTTCGGGCACTGCAAAGACCTGGCATACGAGTAGAGTTCATAATTTCCCCGTCGACCGCCTCGGTGTGCTCTACATCAGCCGCCCCCGTAAGATATTTTACGCGTTCTCAGTCGCTACTGAATTTCTTGATGATAAGCCCCGTGTTTACAATTGGTCACTGCCTTCCTCCCCAAGGATCGGCCCGCCAAAGAAAAGGCCAAATGCCAGATTTACACATTGGTGAATGCAAGAACTTCGAAAAGCGGCTAACGTGGCACCGGCAGGAGATGTTCCAGGCGGAAGGAACGACGAGACAAGTGCTGTCATGGAGAACGCAAAAATGAACCGCCCAAAGCCATGCCCGAAAGGAGTGCCGCGTGCGGCTTTGGCAGATAGCAATTGCCTCAAAACAGCTCTCCGTTGAGACATGGCTTTATTCAACTCCGGAAAGGAACGCGAATCGTTCTTCGAGGTTTCACTCTGCTGGCAGCTGCGTCTCTGGACTTCCTGTCACGTTAGCAAAGACATGATCAACTCTGTGGTGCCTGCGAGCGACGCTAGTTGTACCTGTGACTCAGTCGTGAAGAACATAGTTGAGACTCTGGATCTAGCAGCGGTTGGCTATTATTTGGTTTATCGTTGAGTTGTAGTTCTCCACGCATCTCGTCCACACCCTACCTGTTTACTGGAATAATATAAGTAAGAGGCCTCCGAAAATCTGTTAATATCGACAATTGTGCTTCTATATAATTTTAAATTTGGATATATATATGAAGCGAAAAATAGGGACTCTAACCAAAATTTGACAAGCATTTACCCGACGTTTTCAGGACCAGCTCGGTCCCTTGCTCACGGGTGAGTGACGAAAGAGAAAAGAACACGCGTCGCTTTAAATGCACATACGGATGTAGAGAGCTGCTCACGTCACGCAGTCCCGAGACGTAGCTGCTGGGCAGGGAGCCGAAGAACGATTCGTTGCCGTCTTTGCGTGCTGGATAAGCAAGACTCAACGAAGCCGCTGCCGCCACTCCCTCTCCAAGGCCAGCACGGTGCTTCCCTTGAAGTCGACTGTGTGGCCGGCTGCTTCTGCGTGCTCCGCGAGGGCGCTTGTCTCCATCGTCTTTCTTCCGGACATCATATTTGTGTCGCGTAAGCCTCTCTACAGAAGTTCTTGCTCTCCCCAACGTATGAGGCCGGGCAATCTTTGCATGGTATACGGTAGACCAAGCCTTGGGCCCTTTCTTTGGGGGCCGATCCTTCGGGAGGGGGAGGCGATGACCGATTGTCGACACGGGCTTATGAGTCACCGCAATGCCGTAGCGACCGAGGACGCGGAAAGAGTCTCGCTGGTGCGGCTAATGTAGGGGACACAGACGCGATCGGAAGGGGACTGCTAGGCCCTAGGGGTGGATGCCTTGATTTCTCGAGTATCCGAAGAATAAACCTTCTAGGGGAAGCCGTTTTTGCGGAGATCCGATGTTACGACCTTGATTTCTCCTGGAGGCTTTCTTTGTGGAGCAGGTGGCGAAGGCGCGCCTGAAGAGTGAAGAGGCCACCAGACGCGTCATGACATCGGGGGTGAGGGAATCAAACCCCAAGTATCTGCCAGTGTGGGTGGGCTTCCTGTAAACAGACAGCTTAGCCCACTGCCATTCCTGGTTACCCGTACATCCAGAAAGGGAAGGGAACCTTAATTAGAACTCACCTGCGATGCAAGGGACCGAGCTGGTCCCGAAACGTCGGGTAAATGTTTATTAAATTTTTGGTTAGAGTCCCTTTTTTCGCTTCATGTCTATTCCTAACCAGGCAGAGGGCTGCCGAACGTTTTACCTTCAAGTCGATATATATACATACGATACGATTCGATACGAACTTTAATTTGCGGCACAAAAACCAAGCGGTGAATGGGTGGCCGGAGAAAAAGCTGCAGAAATGCAGCCTGACGAGGTTCGGGCCCCCATTCAGCAGCTACGACGGAGTAGATATATTACTGTGGTCAAAAAAGTGAAATCAAATGAACAAATTGAATATTTGACTGTTTGACAATTGCACAATATGTGTTTTTAACAAAATATTCTATCAGAATAGACGGTAAAACATAACTAATTTTGTTTCCATATTTGGTCCTGCATTTCGGAATTTGCCAGGGCTGTGATTTATCGATGAATAATATTCGTTTTTTTTTTAAATCAGACAGTTGAAGAATTATATTTGAGCGTCCTAATGCCGCATATTTATACGCCATCGTTAAAGCGTTGTTATAGATTTGGTGTATATTGAGAATCTTGTATTATTGGAACAGTGCATGCGTATGATATATGTAGGAAATTTTACCTATTATTTTGCACTTCTTTTTGCAATAGGTGTAGTATGTGTAATTTTGAGAAAGACGTATTAAACCAGATAAGGGTGCCGTAACATAAATGAGAATAATAATAGGGAATTAGTACAAAACCTTTCTTACGCTGGTTGGAAGGACGTGCCTATGCTTATATATAATGCCTGCGGCTTTGCCTAATTTAGAGCAGATATATTTCTAGTGATTGGTCCAGAGTATGTGTTCGGAAAAAAATGACTCCGAGTGTTTTTACGCTATTTACAAATTCAATGTTGGAAGACCCGAAATTAAGAGGAGTATAAACTCGGTCACTTGAACCGCGTAGGCGAAACATTATCGCTTTTGTTTTTGAAGTGGTTATGTTCAGCCAATTACACTGAGACCATACTTGTAACTTTGAAAGAAATGCGTTAGCTTTATCTATGAGGCCCTCTTTGCATATATCAGAAAAAATATACTGGTGTCATCCACATCTATTATATATTTACAGTTCGAATAAATTTTCACAATATCATAAATATATATAACAGAAAAAGAAGTGGTCCCAGAATCCTTCCTTGGGGCACTCCAGATGATATAGTTAATGGAATTGATTTCTCATCATAAATTTGCACAAACTGGGTACGATATTCTAATTAAGATTTGATTAGTGCATGTGGAAGATCACGAATGACATGAGCATACAGTTTATCTAACAAAAGAGAATGATTTATGCAGTCAAACGTTTTGCTGAAGTCTAAAATTATCCCAAGCGTTAGGGTTTTTCTTCGAAATTTTTAAGTATTTCTTCTTTTTGAACCAATAGCGCTTTCTCTGTTGACCTATTCTTTCGAAATCCAAATTGATAATCAGCAATTATAGAGTGCTTGTCACAAAATTAACAACACGAGAGTGAATTAAATTTTCAAGACTTTTTGAGAACACAGGAAGCATAGATATAGGACGGTAGTTCCCTAGTTCATTTTTGTTACCTGCTTTAAACAACGCTAAAACTTTTTCAGTTTGTATTTTTGGGGGCAATGTGCGTGATTATATTGCGAGGTTGAATATGATGTTAGACATGGAGCAATGATATCAATCACATACTTTATAGGTTTAATTCACGAGTCATCGGCATCACGACTGTGATTATTATTAAGATACAAAATAGAAGAACAAACCTCAGTTTTATCAGTACAGTAGATAAATAGTGATTCTGAGATTGGCCTAATGTGATCTGACGCTTCAGGATTGTAAGAGCTTTTAGCTATATTCTCAGAAATAGCTGTTAAATGCATTTGCCAAATTCCAACCACTCAATATTTCGCCGTTATGATTTATGTTTTCAATTTTGTTTCATTTATAAGACATATTAGAAGACTGTTTATACGTTTCCATAATAAATCGGCTTTCTTTACGCACTCCACATCAAATAAATTAAAGTAATACAGTTTTTCGATTTTCTAATTTCCCTAGTTTATTAGATTTGTATATTTTTTAATTGTCCAAGTGCCATTTTTTCACGAGTTGAAAGAAATATTTGATGAAGTTGATATTTTCTACGTTTCTTTTTAAAAAGTGTAGGGGTCATCCATGGCTTTCGTCCCTTTCTGACATGTTTAATGGTTTAATGGTTTTATCTGGGAAACAGTCAAAATAAAGCTGCTTAAACTTTTTAATAAGCGTGTAGTATGTAGTATGTACATCATCAGAATGGAATATATCAGCTCAATCGGTAGTCATTAATTTCTGCCTAAATGTATCTAGAGTAGCTTGAGTAAAGTTTTGAACAGCTACAGTATCTGAATTGCGTTTACATACTTCTCGTGGTGTATCGACTAGCATAAATATGGGCAAATGATCGCTAATATCAGAACTTTTTACACCAGCCCTGACCTTTTCCTTGACAATTGTTTGTAATAAATAGATCAATGAATGTAGATGTGAGCAATGTAGTACGCGTGGGGTGGTTTATAACATTTATAGAAGTTATTTGCAATTAGTAGTAGCTGTAACTCCGAGGCGCTTGGAGTATCGTGCAACAAATTTATATTTAAGTCACCGCTAACAAAAAGAGTACTTTTATTCATTAGCGTGACACAACAGTTTATCTAAAAAAGGAAGAAAAGTATTAGCATTTCCGCTGGGTGGACGATAGACAAAAGAAAACGTGAATTGGTTATGTTTAAGAGACAATATTTAATAGTCATCTGTTAGGCATGTATGCTCTGGAACAACTTCAAAGCTCATTACTAGCAGTCGGTATCGAAACACCACCACCACTCCCACAAACGCGGTTTTGATAAAAGTGAGTATATTGGGAAAGAACAAAGAAATCAGAGTCATCTCGATACCAAGTTTACGTGAACATTGTCACGTCAAATGAGCATTCAAAAGATCGAAAAAGAAACGTAAGTTCGTCCAGCTTTGATCTGGCTGATCTAACATTTAAATGAAACAGTTTCAAAAGCTTGCGTGTTGATTTATCAATATCACTGCCGATATCCTTGGGGCAGAAACAGATTAGTGACTGCCATTTCAGGAAAATAAAAAGCGTACACAAGTCTTTACTCAGGAGACATGTGTCATACCAGATCTTAACGAGGTCGTCCACATGTTCCATACAGACAACATCTGTGGTTTCAGATTTACGGGCCATGATCTTGCCCCTACGTGCCAACACATACTTCCACCCGTCCATTCATTTTTTTTGTTGAGGCGTTACCAAGCAGTATTGTAGGGTCGGACACAGGTGCTCATTAACAAAGACAGGGTCTTCAGTGGAGAATTCAAGGTCCTCGTTAGTAAGTCGCTTTGTTCGGGACTTTGCGAGAACCTTATAACGTTTTGATGCGAATATTAATGCGAATAGCATTCTTTGGATACTTCACGCACTTTTCGTCTATGTATCTATCTATCTATCTGGCTATCTAACCTCTTACGCCGCGGGTCGATAAATAAATAAAAAAGACCGGCGGCGGCTGGGATTCAAACCGTTGACCCTTTGATCAGCAGGCAGACGCGCTAACCACAGAGCTATGATGGCAGTCATTCAACGCACTCTAAACGGTTGTTTATATCTTTACCATAGGACGCGCTACAGCGCTGTCACAGCTACCGGTGCGCGCGTTCCATGCACGAGGGCTCATTCCGCTCTCGTGAGGCTGAGCACGGCTGCTGCTCACCCTCACCCGCGCTCGGGAGAGGGTGATGTAGCGGCCGTGCTCAGCCTCACGAAGGCGGAATGAGCCCTCGTGCATGGAAGCGCGCACCGGCTACTGTGACAGCGCTATCTAAGCGTCTATGGCAAATATATAAACAACAGTTTAAATGCACCGTTGGTTGAGACTAGCTGAGACGCCAGAAAGTCTGGTCGGTACCATTTTGAGTGTTTGTGCGTATGGCGCGTGCTTTGCTCGCCTTCCTAAGTGACACAAACGCACGTGCTGGGCTGCGGAGATCGTGCGCAGGGCTGTGAAAGTGTCAACAAATTTAGAATCGCCTCAAGAGTGGGCTGGCGTATCTAGAGTGTGCCGGCCACCTGACGAACGCGCTTAACTCCGCACCGTTTGATGCTATTCGCATTAACGTAGATAATCATTCCCAAAGGATGGGTTCTGCTGATTTTTTCAAGACGTGTGAACTGTACTATTATGTTTTGTTTGCTGAGTTCTCGTGTGGCGAACTCTATGACAGATCTCGACATGTGCATTGTCGATGGGTTCAGTTGTTTTCCTCGCGGAGCCTAGGTAGTGTTTCGTAGAGGTCATCGTTTTCATTCAGTATTATTCCCTTGATTTCGATAATGTATGCTCGAGAGTGTTGTTCACATTGCACTATGCTCCTACTGTTTTCTTTAACTTCCCTCTCAAGCGCAAGACATATTTTGCCGCAGCTCTTCGTTTTCGGTTTTTAAGGCGTTGTCTACCGCGACTCCGCTTGTGAGCTTATTCTTGGTACCTTCAAAATCGAGATTTATGAAGTCCATGCTTGACTTCATTTCCCGAATCTTTGAACGAAGTTCACGGATCTCAGTGCGGAAATCCCTCTCCAGCGTTTCTCTCAGTGCTTTCCATTCTGATTTCAACTCATCACAGAGTTCGGCAAAAAGCCGCGTCCGATCCTTTGCCATTTCGGCAAATCACACTTTGACACAAGCAATAATACTAGAGGCAGCAGCGACGGCAACTTCGTCAGACACTAGGATATTCAAAAATGAAAGAGAACTAACCTGCGAAGAAGCGTGTTCTTTAGAAGAACTGTTGACTGCCGTCGCAGCTGCCAAGTGACGGAAGATGCAAAAAATTTCCTTTTCTTATACTGCTGACGAACGTGGTGGAGCCAATCGTAGAATTGTGCAAAGTCATGTGCAAAGTCAGCCACGTTGAAAGGAACGTATCCGATCAGGCGCAGGCTTAGGGGCTTTCGTGACTTGAAAGACGGGCCGCGCACGGGATGGCCGTTGAAACACGTGTAGGATTATCAACCCAAAGCAGGCGATCCAGGAAATCTCGAAGGAGCGTGTTTTTTAGAAGTAGTGTCGACTGCCGTCGCAGCTGCCAATACATATATTTATAGATATATATACGTTAAATTTTAGCCGGTAGCCGGGCGCGTCTCTCATACTGCTGCGCCAGAGACGCCTGCCATGGTGGAACTCATTCCTTGACTCTCGTGAACATCGTCGTCAACGGGCGCCCACTGTCAATCGTACTACGTTGCGTGAAATGCTTTGGCGCTTAAGGAATAATAAAATATGACAAATACTTCTTACAAAAAGGCCACACTACTCTTGCACTGTCTAGATCTCCGCTTTCGAGGCGACTTGAATTACGAACAGATCATCATGGATAGTTCTTTAGGCGGTCCGTTTGCTAGGTTATGATCGTGCCTTTAGTCTGTGACAAATGTTGTGACAAAGACTGTGACAAGCACTGAAAATCAATTTATTTAGTTTTCATTATTATTTAAATATTGATCACTATTACTATTTTTATTGACTTACTGATCATTTTGCCGCGCCTGTTCCGAACATTCTTAGTACTCTTCACAGCCACTCTTCCTCTTCCCAGGAAAAATAACAATAAGAGGACATTTTACCTAATATCCCACCATGAAGAAAAGCGGTCCCCGCTTGAAACGTTGGCAAATTGAAAAGTACTTCCTTCGATTTCTGAACTTATCTAGTATAACAAATTCTGTTTTTGTTAGAAATCGTTTAGTGAAAGTGAACAGTTTCGATTATTAAGAACGCCCTAGGAATATAAAAGAAGACCATGTGACAAATCGCCCGCGCTTCACACTTGCAGAGCTAGCAGATTATCTCCGACGTGCTCTAAAGTAACGAATTTCATCTAGACAGTGGTTTGTGTTAGTGAAGTCCCCGAAGACAAGCGCGCTGGAGCACCTTTGAGGCAAACCCATTCCTCGGGCAGCGCATGAAAACAGTGGACTATTGTCACGAATGACAACTGATGAGGCGGTGATAACAAAAGAAACTAAACGTTTAATGGGGCGAACTTGTGCCCAAAAGTAAAAAGGAAACAGAAGATAATGACAGAGCGTCGCGGGCGTCGAAAGCGGCGAAGCAGCAGGATCGAACGCTGAGGCGAAAACTGACTCGGCTTGCCAGGCGGAGCCGCTTTTGTACACGCGTGGGCTTCCGGAACATTCGGCGTAGAAGGTTCGGTCCGTAGAACATTCTAACCTCGAATTAGCAAGGCGGCTCTCGAATTTGCTAGAACATCACACCACATCGTCAACAAAAATGTGTAGGCGCGGCCAGGAATCGAACTCTGGCCTTCTGCGTGGAAGGCAGGCGCGATAACCGTTAGGCCACGCGCGCGCTGCCTGCTTGGCCAGCTGCGCGCGCGGCATTACTCCCCCTTTAAAAAGTGCATCGCCCCGATGCAGCACAAACCAAAACAAAGCAAACAAAAGTAACGGTAAGCTAAAGAGTCCTTTGGAACACAAAAGGTCCACAGTCCTATCGAGCGTAGTACGGCTTCATGCGCACGACGTGGACGACTTCTGGTCGTGGAGGGCGGCGTGATGAAGTCCGTGTTCCGGCGGGCATCACCTCGTAGTTCAGGTCCCCGAGTCGACGAAGTACTTTGTAGGGTCCGAAGTAGCGCTTTAGGAGTTTCTCACTAAGACCACGGCGCCGTATCGGTGTCCACACCCATACCCGGTCTCCGGGTTGGAAGTGGACGTCCCTGCGACGAAGGTTATACCGGCGTGCGTCGACTCGTTGTTGCTCTTGAATCTTGATTCTTGCCAGTTGACGAGCTTCTTCCGCGCGTTGCGAGATCAGTTGAGCATCGTCGTTGCCATCGTCGGCCGGCACGTGTGGCAGCATGGCGTCGAGCATTGTGGTAACCGTCCGGCCGTGTACCAGTTGGAACGGTGTCATTCCCGTGGTTTCTTGCACCGCTGTGTTGTACGCAAACGTGACGTACGGCAACACCTCGTCCCATGTTTTGTGCTCTACGTCGACGTACATGGAGACCATGTCGGCGATCGTCTTGTTGAGCCGCTCCGTTAGCCCGTTGGTCTGCGGGTGATAAGCGGTTGTTCGTCGATGGCTCGTATGACTGAGCCGAAGAACTTCTTGAGTCAGCTGTGCCATGAAGGACGACCCGCGATCGGTGATCAGCACTTCAGGTGCGCCGTGTCGAAGGAGAATAGACTCGACAAAAAACTTAGCGACTTCTACCGCTGTTCCCGATGGCAGGGCTTTCGTCTCGGCGTATCGTGTAAGATAATCGGTCGCGACGATAATCCACCGATTTCCTTGCGCCGATGTTGGAAACGGCCCAAGTAAATCCATTCCGACCTGCTGGAAGGGCGTAGTCGGTGCAGGTATCGGCTGCAGGAGTCCTGCTGGCTTCGTCGGAGGCTTCTTACGTCGCTGGCACTCATGGCACGACCGTGTGTACAGGTGGACTGTTTTCGGGAGTCTTGGCCAGTAGTACTTGTCACGAATCCGGGCGAGCGTCCTGCTGTAGCCAAGGTGTCCAGCCGTCGGGTCGTCATGGCATGCTTGAAAGATTTCTTCTCGCAGGCTGGCCGGAACAACCAGCAGCCAGGCAGGGTCGCTCGTTCCGAAGTTCTTCTTGAAGAGCACGCCTCGTCGCAGAACGAAGCTTGGCAAGTCTCGGGCCAAGAGTCGCGGAACAGGGCTTCCTTGACCTTCGAGGTGGTCGATCACGGCGCGAAGTTCGGGGTCGTCTCGTTGAAGTGCTCCCATGTCGGTATCTGTTATTGCTCCGAGAAAACGGGCGTCATCATCGTCGTCGGTGCTGTCAGGAGGAGATTCGACTGGGGCCCTAGACAAACAATCGGCGTCATTATGCTTGCGGCCAGACTTGTGCACAACGGTCACGTCGAATTCTTGCAGTCGAAGGCTCCAGCGAGCGAGGCGTCCTGACGGGTCCTTGAGGTTGGCGAGCCAACAGAGAGCGTGGTGGTCCGTGACAACGCGGAACGGGATCCCGTACAGGTATGGGCGGAACTTGGTTAGCGCCCAGACGACAGCGAGACATTCCTTGTCGGTTGTCGAGTAATTTTTCTCTGCCTTGGACAGTGCCCGGCTTGCGTAAGCGATCACCCTCTCTGCTCCGTCTTGTCTTTGGACGAGCACCGCACCTAGCCCGGCGTTGCTGGCGTCTGTGTGAACTTCTGTTTCCGCTGACGGATCGAAGTGTCCGAGGATAGGAGGCGACTGGAGTCTTTCCTTCAGTTCGTTGAACGCTTCTTCTTGCTCCTCCCCCCACTGGAAGTTCACGTCGTCCTTCGTCAGATGCGTGAGTGGTGAAGAAATTTTGGCAAAATCGCGAACGAAACGTCTGTAGTATGCGCATAGCCCAAGAAATCTTCGTACGGCTTTCTTGTCTGATGGCTTCGGAAATTCGGCGACAGCGGATGTCTTTGCAGGGTCAGGACTTACACCTTGAGCACTCACAACATGGCCCAGGAATTTGAGCTCACCGTAAGCGAACCGACATTTTGACGGCTTCAGTGTCAGTCCGGCGTTCTGGATAGCCTGTAGCACGGCTCGCAAACGTCTGAGGTGCTCGTCAAAGTCGCTGGCGAATACCACGACGTCGTCGAGATAGACGAGACAACTTTGCCATTTCAAGCCGGAAAGAACGGTGTCCATTACGCGCTGGAACGTCGCCGGTGCTGTGCATAGCCCGAACGGCATCACTTTAAATTCGTACAGCCCGTCCGGCGTGACGAAGGCAGTCTTTTCGCGATCTCGTTCGTCGACCTCGATCTGCCAGTACCCACTCTTCAGGTCCATCGACGAAAAGTATCGGGCGTGGCGCAGCCGGTCCAGGGTGTCGTCGATGCGTGGCAGCGGGTAGACGTCCTTTTTTGTTACAGCGTTCAGTCGGCGATAGTCCACGCAGAACCGAAGAGTCCCGTCTTTCTTTTTCACAAGGACTACCGGTGAAGCCCACGGGCTGCTTGAGGGCTGGACAATGTCGTCATCGAGCATTTCTTGGACCTGCTTCTGGATGACTTCTCTCTCCTTCACAGAGACACGGTACGGCGACCGACGAAGGGGAAGCGCGTTGTCTTCAGTGACAATTCGGTGTTTCGCAACGGTCGTTTGGCGCACCTTTGACGACGTGGAGAAGCACTCAGTGAACTCGGCGAGAAGGTCACTGAGTTGTCGTCGTTGTGGGGTAGGCAGGGTTGGGTCGATGTCAAACTGCGAAGGCGGCGTTGTCTTGGGTGGCCGCGAAGAGAGGTCTTCTGATATTCCGGCGATTGCGGCTGAGTCCGGGAGTTCCTCGGCGTGACCCACGGCGGTGCCTTTCGTAAGGTGCTGGGCCTCCTGTCGGAAGTTCGTTACCAGTGCGACAGTGTGTCCGTCTTGGAGCTCCGCGACGCCTCTTGCGATGCCAATCCCTCTTCCTAGAAGCAACTGGAGGCTTCCTTCGAGCAAAACGTCGCCGCAGAATGTCCCATCAACCCCGACGGGTACGAAAACACTTGACCGCGGTGGTAGGTTCACGTGGTTTGCGAGGACTCGTACCGCGGATGACGTCGCTTTGGGTTCCTCCGGTGGTGGAGCAGGTTTTCGTAGCGTCAGCCGGTTTGCTCCGAGGTCGATGACGGCGCCATACTCGCAGAGAAAGTCCATGCCGAGGATAACGTCCCTCGAACAGTCTTGCAGGACGACGAACTTGACAGGGCACGTCTCACCGTGGATCTCGACGCGAGCAGTGCATCTCCCGACCGGCGTGATGAGGTGCCCTCCGGCGGTTCGTATTTGAGGTCCATCCCACGGCGTCGTGACTTTTCGAAGGCGGCGGGAGAGCCTCCCACTCAAGACTGAGTAGTCTGCTCCGGTGTCCACGAGTGCTGATGCGTCGTGGCCGTCGATGACGACGTTTAGGTTATTGGACACCGTTGCAGGGGCGTCGTTTCGGTCTCTGGTAGCGTTCGAGTGGGGGCCCTCCGACGTTCGTGGAGGATCTTGGCGTCGGTCGTCTTCGGCAACTCCACCTCCAGGGGTTGCCGCGCCTAGTTTCCCCGGCGAGGAGCGAGGGGCGACAGGCTTTCACGTCGGGGTCGGTGCATCGGCGAAGCTGGACGTCGTGGCGAAGGCGACCGGAACTCTCGGCGGGACGCAGGCTCGGGGGACTGAGGTCGTCGCAGGTACTCGTCGATCTCCCGAGGGCGTTCACCATAACGGGGGCGTGGGTCATTCGGGTGGAACCCGCGCAGCCCGAGTCGTCGGTATGGGCATTGGCGGTAAGTGTGGTTTGCTTCCCCACAGTGGAAACACAGAGGGCGTCGGTCGGGCGTTCGCCACACGTCGGTCTTCCGGGGTGCGCGGGGCTCCTGGCAGGCGTACTGGACCTGGACGTCGTGGCGACGGTCCTGCTGCGGCGCAGGAGACTGACGTCGGGGCGGCGCGGAATAGGCTTGAGGAGGAGGTGGTGGCCGTCGAGCCACTGCGGCGTAGGTCAGGGTGGGCTCCTCGGGTGCTGCTACGCTGGCAGGAGCCTCCGGTTGAATTGCCCGCTGAACTTCTTGGCGTACCACTTCGGCTATCGCCAGCGAAGCCGGCTGGTTGGCAGCAGGCAGCAGCTTCCCGAGCTCTTCCCGGACGATGTCGCGGACAATTGCACGAAGATTGTCAGCGCTGGTGCCGCCCTCGTCGAATCGGGAACATGTCAGCGTCGAGGCAGCAGGCGTGCCGGCGAGTCGGTTGTAGTGGCTGGCTCGGATTGACAGGGCCCGCTCGATGTTAGTTGCCTCGGCAACGAATTCAGCGACAGTAGTTGGTGGGTTGCGAACCAGGCCACCGAAGATGTCACTCCTCACTCCTCTCATCAAGACGCGCAGCTTCTTCTCCTCGGTGGACTGAGGGTCGGCGCGGCTGCTCAGGCGGAGGACGTCTTCAAC
Organism: Ixodes ricinus; assembly: GCA_037355805.1. Taxonomy (NCBI): domain Eukaryota; kingdom Metazoa; phylum Arthropoda; class Arachnida; order Ixodida; family Ixodidae; genus Ixodes; species Ixodes ricinus. The sequence goes on along the minus strand of JAZHYW010006677.1, from coordinate 176,450 downwards.
GAAGCTGGTGACCGTTTCGTTGGGCCCTTGAGTTCGTACTTGCAGGAGGTCTTCCGCTCGCTGTCGTCGTGTCTGGTTCGTGAATGTCTTCTTCAGGCCGGCGATACAGGTGTCCCACGACGTAAGCGACGCCTCGTGGTTCTCGAACCACTGCCTCGCGGTACCCTCCAAGGAGAAGTAGAGGTTTTGGAGGCGCTGCTCCGTGGTCCATCCATTATGGCGTGCTACACGTTCGTAGTGCAGAAGCCAGTCCTCCACGTCTTCGTGGGTCTCGCCATGGAAGGTCGTCGGGGTTCGCTGGGCAACGGGCAGGCAGATGACGGCGGCAGCGGTCGGGGTCTGCGATTGCTGGTCGTTCATCGTCGGCCTCGTTGGCTGCGTGGTCCTGGGCGGCAGAAGTCCGAATTCCGGGTGTAGGCCTTGGGTGCGCCGACTGAACCGGATCTCGGTCTGGTCTTCGTCGGGTCCTCCGGAGCTTGGGTTCGGACTTGTACTGCGGGAACTTGGAGGGGTGCGCTTCACGGACATGCGGTACCCCGCACCTCCACCAAAATGTCACGAATGACAACTGATGAGGCGGTGATAACAAAAGAAACTAAACGTTTAATGGGGCGAACTTGTGCCCAAAAGTAAAAAGGAAACAGAAGATAATGACAGAGCGTCGCGGGCGTCGAAAGCGGCGAAGCAGCAGGATCGAACGCTGAGGCGAAAACTGACTCGGCTTGCCAGGCGGAGCCCCTTTTGTACACGCGTGGGCTTCCGGAACATTCGGCGTAGAAGGTTCGGTCCGTAGAACATTCTAACCTCGAATTAGCAAGGCGGCTCTCGAATTTGCTAGAACATCACACCACATCGTCAACAAAAATGTGTAGGCGCGGCCAGGAATCGAACTCTGGCCTTCTGCGTGGAAGGCAGGCGCGATAACCGTTAGGCCTTTTTTTGCATTTAACTGCTGCGATGCTATGTACATGTTAAAAGCCCCAACTCATGTGGCGGAGGCAGAGCACACTTGACATTCGATCTGTCCTCGGAGAGTGTCGGGGCCACGAACCGGTTACATCGATCCACATACAGAAGCGACCCCGGTGGGCACCATAAAAGTCTCAGAAACTCGGCCAAGACAAACGCTTTTGGAACGCCTTCCAGTCGTCATATCCTGCCCACTCTCTCGCACTGAGGACTGAAGAAACATGCTGGAAGCCATCAAGCAAAATGGCGCCAAGCAGGTTTCCCACCTACTGCCACCAGGAGGTGATCTGTCCTTGAGCGCCATATAGCATGGAGACCAAGGAGGGCTAGCGTCTCGAGACAACTTCTGTTTGTGCCGTTGCCAAACTCCAAAAATTTACAGCTTTCCCATTCTGGGTAGAGCTGGACCTGAAGCGTTTGTCTTAGCTGGGCCCAGAACAATTGAGCATTCGTGCAATCAAAGAACACATGTCTCAGGTCTTCCTCGTAGGGGCATAGCGCACAATTCGTTGACCATGGCACAAAGAAGCCCTTCTTGTCCAGCCAGGTTTTGACGGGTAAAACCTCAGTATGAAACTTAAAGAAAAAGTCCTTTGTGCCGGTCTTAACGGGGTAGAACGAAAGCCTTTTAAAAACACTGGACGATGTGTCGCGAAGGTTCGCGCGGTACATGGGCACGGGGGTTAGCAGCTCCAGGGCATCCCAGTACAATCTGCGACGTTTCACCTTTGCCAGGTATTCGTCCGAAAACATCGCGTGAAAGGTTTTCAATGCTCGCTCAATTTCTTTGTAGAATCTGAGCGTGCAAACTCGCTCGGACCATTCATTAGGTACCGGCATCCACTGAGCTGTGCATTTTCCGCCATGCTTTTGAATTGCTTTCCGCAAATGCTCGTTGCGTTGACTGCGAAAAAAATAAATCTCTGCACTTGGAGCTTCAGTTGAACATTCACTAGACCGAGACCACCTTTCTCACGGCAAAGAAACAAATTGCTGCGCCGCATGCGCTCGAACTTAGAGTCCCATATGTACACAGCACAGAACCGGTTCACTTTCTGAACATCAATAATCCTACAAGGCATCGCTTGTGCCGCGTACCACACGGTAGGAAAAAATACGGAATTGCAGACCCTACTACGGTTAAAGAAAGACAAATATCTCCCATACCAGTCCTGTGCTTTGGCATGCAAACTTTTCATATGGATACCTGAGTCCCCAGTCCTGAGGCACTCGGGGGCCAAGCTTATGCCTAAATAGTCTGTCACTGCACAACCCCATGAGATGCCCAGAAAGCTCTCAGGGCGAGCGTCCCAGGCTCCCAACCACGCACCGGTCGATTTCTTTTCGTTCAGTCTAGCACCCGACACACTGCAGAAGTCCGAAACGTGCTTCAGCGCTAGTTCAACTTCACTGCGTGAGGAGCACAACAAAGTTAAGTCGTCTGCGTATGCAAGTACCTTTAGCAGACTTGGCGCCCAGTTGAATCCTCTGATGGCACTGTCGTTGATGATGCGCCGGCACAATGGTTCAAGATAGAGTGAGAACAACACCGGCGACATAGGGCAGCCCTGACGAACCGATGAGTGGACGGGGATAGGTTTGGTGAGGCCTCCATTCACCTTGATGTTGGTCGATATATTCTTGTAACAGATCCTGACGTATCTGCCGAGCGTCTCACCTATGCCACAATGGTCCAGCAGCCGGAAGAGGAACCTGTGAGAGACACGATCAAAGGCCTTGCTGAGATCCATCTTGGAGCGCGGCCAGGGGCTGCCCTCCACTAAGGCGTCTTCGCACATGACTCTCATCATGTGCAGGTTGTCCTGGATGCTTCTACCTCGAATGCCATAAGCTTGATGGTCACCAACCACGCAGCGAATGCCCCGGTCAAGCCTCTTCGCTAAGATCTTCGCTAGAATTTTATAGTCCGTCGTGAGGATGCTTATTGGCCGGAAGTCTTCAACGCTCGGACAACTGTGAGGAGAGCGCTTCTTGGGAATGAGGACTACCATCGCCTGCCGCATGGAAGGAGGGAGAAGTCCTCGTGCAAGGATGTCGGAGAAAACCCTACAGAGAATAGGAACCATTAGATCTGCAAACTTTTTGTAGAACGCCGCTCCAAGGCCATCCACGCCAGGAGATTTTCGAGGAGACAGCTCTTTTATCGTGCTGGCAATTTCTGCTTCGGTGATGTCCTCATTTATGGCTTCTCGAACATCCGCCGGGATGGAAGGCATCTGTTCCAAGAAGCTTTGTAACAGCTCTCCATCTTGAAAACTGTCTACTCCCAGCAGCTTTTCGAAAGCCATGTGGAGCGCTTGTTGTATGGCGTCCTGCTCCGAGACAATCTCCGGGCCTACTTGAAGCTGCGAGATCTTATTACCTTGAGCACGCTGCCGTTCTTTCGTTTTAAAAATCTTTCCAGGCACTTCATCTTTCTCCACGGCGAGGACCCTCGACCGAATCATTGCTCCCTCATAGTCCTTTTCCATGATGGCCAGCAGGCGCTCTTTGCAGTTGCGGATGTCTTCCGTAAAGAGCCCTGGGGACTCGTTTTCTTCTTCAAGCGATAACCGTTAGGCCACGGGCGCGCTGCCTATTCTGTCAGCCGCGCTCGCGGCACTATTTTCTTTCACAGCAGGTCTGAGAGCGCTGCAAGCGCGACGCACGAGTGCGTTGTCACGAGTGTTTTCACATATTTCGTGGGCTTTCATTTTAGGATAATAAAAAGAAGCATGCAAATTTTATTATATTGGAAACACTCTAAGTGGGCACTTCTAAATGCACTCTACAACTTTCCAATTCACACATCTGCTTCTTGAATAATAACTCCAAAATCAGGTAATTACTATCAATTAACTAAAAATTTAGGAGCAGTAAAAATGTGTACTTTCTTAAAACGGTTTCTACGGTCAGAATGTTGATTTTCCTCTCGCAAGGCACTCCATTTTTATTTTGTGTAAATTTTGGGTCAAGCTTTTTGAGGCACCATTATATATATATAAATATATAAATAAGTATATATATATACATATATATATATATGTATATATATATATATATATATATATATATATATATATATATATATACTGTATATATACTATAAAGAAAACTGATAGTACGGTGTATATATATATATATATATATATACACCGGGTATTTCTTCTTACCTACAGTTTTCTTTTTAAAGAAAGTTGTGAAAGCTACACTCATGCCGTTTAGGCACATGAGTTATACTGCAACAGGACACTAAATAGGGGGCTAATCATAATGATAAGTCGGCTAATAAGTAACTCTTGTAAATAAACTCTTTAATATATGAAAGTAGACATAAAGTTCTATTTAGAACCTTGCTGAGATGAATCAAGAACCACAGAGCGAATAATTTTGTGAAAGACATTAAGCGTGTGAGAAGCGTAATTGTACACTAAATTTACCACTCATGGATCAGACAAATGGCTAGCGGGTGCGGTAAGACGCCCGCGCAATTCTTTTGCCTTTTATGAAAGCCCCATCCTTGCACCTGCTTCATGAGTGGTAACTTTAGGCCACTTCTGCGTATCTCAAGCGGACAAAGTCTATCTAAAAATTACTGGCGAAAATAATCATTGGAGAAGTGGAACAAGAGGGACAAAGGACTAACACAAATCTCTAAACACAGCTAGGTGACTCGTGAGTTACCGAGAAAACTCCGCCTGCTCCGGGTATCCAACCCGGGACCTCTCGATTACAGGTGGAACGCTCTGCCAACTGAGCTAACCAGGGGTTAGACGTCAGTAGAGCAAACGGGTTTTATCAGCTGTCAGCAGTCTAACCCCAACAGGGGTGAAGCTTGCTTTTTATGGTTATAATTTACACAATTTAGTTATAATTTACACAATTTAGTTAATTGCCGGACTTTGCATTACAATTAGCTTCATATGCTATGTCTCCTTGACCGTATACGTCTCCTGCACAACTGCATTATTGTAGCTTTCACAGCTTTAAAATAAAAAAAAAACTATAACGCTTAAAAGAAAACACCCTGATATATATAACTTAAAAGAAAACTGTTGTGTCCGCTAAAGTGCATATGTACAGACTGGAGCGTGCCGCCATCTTACGTTGTGATAGTCAACGACAAAACCTTCTGCGTTGCGAAGACAGCGCGTCCAAGGACACGAGGTTGGAGCGTCGCAAGAGAACGCACGGCCACGCCATGGCAACTGGGCTACCGAACTCACGTTTTCCCTTTAAGTTTAGTAATAGAAGTGCTAATTAAACTACTTGCCACAAATATCCTTGGTGAAAACGACACCCGACGGATTATTTTTTTAAGTTTCGGCCATAGTCCGGCCTTCGTCAGGAACACCGGACTTCGGCTGAAACATCCAAGTATAAACCGTCCGTTGTGATTGATTTCACCAAGTGCTTTCTTTTCTTTCCAGTTATACCCAAACATTCTGCCACTTGCAACCTCGCACGCTTTACATAATTATTTATAGGTGATGTACAGTGAGGTTGAGCAATATGCCAGGTAAAGTTAACACAGATATGGTTTGTGCTGGTATTTTTTTAAAGTTTAGTACGACGTTTCGATCGGCGACCGCTGTGTAGAAGTTGTATCACCCCTTTAAGGCTGAACTCCATGGGACGAATATGCTGCGAATAACGGACGAATTTTCCCCGGCGGCTTTTGCTCTGCGCGTGGAATCAACACAGTGGCTGTTATGTCGCTCGCAAAGCGAGCGTGCCGTCGGGCGGCGTTCGCCAGTTATTCGTCACATAATTCGTTCCATGGAGTTCAGCCTTTAGACAGCCTGAAGTGGCGAAGAAACGATTATGTTTACTTCGTGCGAATACCGCTTAGAACGATTCCCAGACGTTAATAGCCTATCAAACACGGGTTCATTTCTCAATACACCCAATAGAAGTCGCTCACAAAATTAAAAAACCGAGCAGCGTTCAACCCCTTCACTCTCAGCCAATAAGAAAAAAACGGTCACGTGATCTGCATCCGATTGTATCCCGCCAATATTGATCATAGCAACGCGCTGTGGTTTTCAAACCACAAGGTATGCTCTTGGTTCCGGAGATTGTTGTGGTTGGGCTATTGTAGTTTACTGCGCCTGTTAAAACGGAGGTTCGGGCGAGTTGGTTGTTCATGATGACAAGGAAACAGCGCACCCTCAAAACAAGCACTCTAAAGTTTTCATGCACACAAAAGAAACTCGCAGCCGAACCTCTGTTATATTACAATTTCGCTGACTTTCTTTGTGGACTAGGGTTCCTATGGCAAAAAACCCTAGTCCACGAAGAAAGACGAAAACGAAAATTGTAAATATAACAGAGTTGTCAGTCAGCGCTGTGTAAGTGGCTCTTTCTTTTGTGTGCATGAAAACTTTAGAGTGCTTGTTTTAAAGGTGCGCTGTTTCCTTGTCATCATTACTGCGCCTATTGGACACGGGCCACTATCTGAGTGCTTTTGAAGCTATTGATTATGACGAGCCAAATCTAGTAATCACGCTATCATGAAACCCAACCTGCAAGCCGCATTAATATATCACGTGGGTTTGGTGGGGAAAAGGGGGTACTATGCCGAAACTACAAATTTAAGCTAGGTTAGCAAGTTTAGAGAACAAGAGATTGAAAAAAAAATGAAAGCCGTTTACAACTTCCTGTAACGCCAAACTAGAGCGCAGCTCTTGAGGAGGAGGAGGGAAGGGTACTGAGAGTAGGGTAAACTCCACCTCCCGTCTCCTCAACTCATCTTCCTACCAAATACTCCTCCTCCCTCCTCCCCTTCCTCCTCCTCCCTCCTCCTCCTCCTTCCTTCCTCCTCCCCTTCCTTCTCCTTCTCCTTTATCCTCCCCTCATCCTCCTCCCTCCCTCCTCTTCCTCCTCCGCCTCCTCCTTCCTCCTCCCTTCCTTCTCCCTCCCCTCCTCCCCTTCCTCCCCTTTCTCCTCCTCCCTCCCCGACTCCTCCCGCCTCCTCCCTCCCCCTCATCCTCTTCCCCCTCCTTCCCCCTCCACCTCCTCCCCCTCTTTCCTCCTCCTCTTCCTCCTCTCTTCCCCACCTCCTCCCTCCTCCCCTTCTTTCTCCCCTCTTCCTCTCCCTCCTTTCCCTCCTCCTCTCTCCTCCCTTCCGCGCGGTGCATTATGGGATATTTTCCATGATGCACCGCGCGGTTATGCCGACGGCGACGGCGACGACGACGCCGCTCATGCCGGAAACGGGCGCCTAAGAGCTGCGCTGTAAAAACGCTCACTTATGTCCTTGAAATTCAACCCCAACAAGGAAGTCTCTTGGTCAGTGGCGTTTCGCGCGAGTATAGTTGGGTCCCACTCGCGCCAGTAAGCTCATCTAAAGTGGAACACATTCCAGGAAAACATCGTGGCAGAGATCCTTTAAATTGGTACGGAAACGAAATGTTTTTACTTATTTTTTTGTTTAGATGTGGTATATATTTTGCGGAAAGACAATAAACACTGGCCTAGAATACTGTCTCTCTGCTGCAGGCAGAGAAGTCAAGAAAAATATTTTTAGAACAAATTAACTTCCAAAATTGCGTTTGTGGAGGCTTGCGATGTTTCGTTGGAATTCTGTCACGGCATTACTTCCTAAAAGCAGCGCCTGTATGTACCAGTTGGCTAGCACGTGGAGTTACTTAGTCCCGAATGGGACTTTGCGGATAACGCTAACGCATTTACCATACTCCATTCACCGATAAGCTGAGACTGCAGCCAAAGCTAAAAGCGGGGACTTGCTCGCGCGCCTGGCTCTGAGATATACATTTCCGGCGCGAGCGCTCTTTCAACGGAAGAACGCTTCCAAGCAGCGACCTTCAACCCTGGTAGTCGCAGCATTGACTGCAACCTCAGCTTTACAGTGCTTCTAGAACCTACATTCCACATCATCAAAATTGCCGTTTTTTTTCTAGACATCAAAATAGGCGGTGTATCTGAGAAAGCGGGGTCCTCTGCCATGCAATCCAACCCCGCTCCCCGCCGCCCCCCCCCCCCCCTCACCCGTTTCCTTCCCTCAAACTACGACTTTGGCGGTGTGAAACTAACACGATGAACCGAACGCTCCATGTATAAAAAGTTAGGCACAAGTCATGCACAGTGTTGTACGGCACGGTGTTCCCGGAACACGTATGGTTTAGGAGCAACGAAAGAACACCGCCGTTTCATTTGCCATTGGTGGAATTGGAAGTGAAACACGTTACATTTTACTGTAACTGACAAAAAACACCGTTCCTGTTTTTCGTCCTGTGGAGTAATTTTTAGTTTATTTCTAAAAGGGAAATTTTAAAAGTATAGAAACAAAAACATAGATATAAAGAGGTGAATCTTAATAACATATTGCTGACATCTTTTAGGGTTAATGTTGTGTGGTCCTCGTTTGTGCTGGAGAGCCAGTGGACCTGGACACTTTTTTGAGTGGCCGAGACTGCGATACAAAAAGCAAAACTTTTTGTTCCAGCAAAATACACAGAACGAGGGGCATTTTAAACTCAGCCACGTTTTTTGCTTCCACGAGTCCTAATACACCCTAAACACTATGGCGGACTACAGCCATCAATGAACTTCCACAAAGATGCCTACAGTTAAAAGAAAATAACAATTTACCAGACATCGAGCGCACACATTTATGCCAAAAATTGGTCACTTAAAGGTACACAAAAATTTAACTATATTCCTTCTTCCCTTTCCCTCAACTTCAAACTGAACAACGAATCCGACCATCATTAAGAACTTGTAGTCCTGACGACTGACTTTCCGAAAGCCCTACTTTCTCCTTCACTTGATCGTCTTGCGGAGAGCAACATCTTGAAACAACTGTTATTAAGTTTCAACAAGGGACATTGTTAGATTTAAGCGCATAACGTTTTTGTTAAACGCTCGTGCTATGTGGGGTGACAGTCTATTTGGCTCGTCTGAATCGTCCCCCCCCCCACTTATGAATATCATTAAAAGTAAATGTTTGTAAACTTGACTATATAAAAAAAGAAACCCTGCTTTTCCTATTTTTTTTTCTCCTCGTGCCCTTCCATCACGGCATTCAAAATATTTGTAGTTCCTATTTGATGGGATAGATAAAAAAAGATCTTTGTTTAATCTAACTAAATGTGGTAATAAGCAAAATGCGAATCTAAGCTGCATATAACGATGCGTTCCATTTTTTTAACTGTAATGGACGCGAGGTTTTCTTGTCCCATATGGAACTTGTAACGGGAACACGTTAAAACAATCAAAAAGAACGAGGAGCGAACTTTCGTTCCATTTTTGAGGAACGTGTGGAACACTATGTCATAGGGCGAGCAGTCCTGGGATGTGACTACTAGAAAGTTTCACGTGTTGACGCCACCGAGCAGCAAGGCTGGATACTACAGTACCCTTTGACCGTGCATAAACTATGGACGTGACGAGCTCCATACTCATTGGGTTTCTCGATGGTTGACTTAGAAGTGAATACTAGAGAGCTGGCGCTCAAGTAATTTATTTTTCCAAACAGCTTTAATATTATCATCATTGACTGCCTAAATAATAATTTTTAACTAAATAGCAGTCCCGCACGAAAATGTCATATATAGCCCTGATATATTTTATATACGGCCATATATGATAATATGAGGCGTTATATATGGCCATATCCCACCATATATTGGAGCAGATACGGCCTTATCTCGCCATATAAGTGGGCAAATACTGCGTGATCTGGCCACATAAGTGCGTAAATACGGCCATATAGCGCCATATACGCGTGCAGATATAGCCCCTGATAAGGATATACGGGCCCATTTCGGTCGTGCAAGCAATAAGTCATATGTACTCGCAAAGACAGTAGTTGATTGATCTATATTGCATGAGTCCCAAGTTTTTGGTTAACTATTGTTAACATCCTTAAAGTGAAGTTATTCCAGGTATTTGGACCAATTAATCAATCGCGCATTTTTAAGATTGAACGACAAATGAAATTTGGTTGTATGTTTGACGTGTGCCAATATGACGAAGTGCATAAAATCGGAAAGCGAGTTAATCAAATATTGGACTTTAGATCGCAGCTCTTAAGCGCCCGTTTCCGAGTTCAGCGGTGTCGGCGTCGCCATGGGTGTAACCACCCCGCTAAATTTAGCGAGAAATGGAATTTGTACGTATGTAATGTGACGTCAATTTTCCCGCTAAATCTAGCAGTGAAACTAATTTTGTTCATGTTACCCTGCTAAATTGAGTGGGGAAACACGAACACTTAGCTTACTGAAGTTGCAAGACGCTACTTTCTCGTCGCGAATCCTTTGGCCTTCGAACGGTCGCGAAGCCGTTGCGCCCGGCGTATACCCTACGCAGCGTCTTTCAGACATTGTTCGCGCAGCATCGAAACTTCCTGTCTGCAAGCGTCGTCGATTCACCGTGTGTTGAAAGTCGGATGATGTGCTGTCCGTGGTGTCTTTTGTGTGTAACTTGTTCGTGAAAAAAATTGAAGTTTAAAAACGCGATTATAACACTGTACAAATATTTATAAATTTAGTGATAAAAATATATATATATATATATATATATTTATATATTTTTATTTATTTGTGGACATCGTGCGCAAAAAATAGTAGCACTTATTTTTTTCATTTAAAAATATAATGTGGGTTATACGGCGTAAAACACAGTATCTTCAAACTCGCATCATTTTGGGTCACTTTTGAGCTGGACTTCTTTGAAAGTTCAAAAGCTGGGCTTCATAGAGCTGTATGTTCACTCGGTATTGACAGCAGGGTATACGCTTTGCGTGTTTTAGGGCAATCATGTCTCCGGTTAGGTAACGTGCCTACTGTCTGGAAGCTGGTGATAAGGCAGAACACGGCACCTGCCTCGAGCCCAAGGCCACACGTAGCATTCACTGCACTATCAACCTTGGGTACAAGGGACAAATCTTCTCGTTGTGGCCATTGTTAGGATCAGGAGCAAGTCCTGGTCAGGATGCCTTTAGAAGATAAGACTTTTGTGTGCACACTCCCGTTTTGGCCTTTCCTTCACTCCTTTTTCTCTCTCCCTAAGCCGAAAGCGTGGAAGAAGGTGCGTGGTCACGTGGTATGACGGATGACGCATTATACGTTTGCAATCTTTGAATGCGTTTAGCGGAATCTAGTTTGGCGTGTCTTCGCCCTGTTTGGCTGCCGCGCATTTCTGCTTCTGCAAGCGATTTCTTCAAAGAAGCCGAAGCATTTTTTGTGATGCGTTCAGTGTTCGGTTCTACATATGACAGCTTGTGCTACATCATCTTTACTCTTCATGGACACCTTCCTTCGCGTTTTTGTGTTTGAGACGTGGTTCTGCCGTTGCCATGTCGACAACTATCTCTGATTAAAACTTCCAAGTCCCGTCTCGTCAACGTAAGTGCGCTGCAACCTACTTCGCGGCAATTGAACGTTTTCCTGAAGGTACTTTTTCAGATTACTTCTAGAATTAGGCCGTGTCTATCTCCTGGCAGCCGGGAGAATAATTTCTCCGAAATTCTAAAATCATGTCTTTTCGACCGAAATTAGGGGTTATTCTTATACTTTGGTGCGTTTGAAGCGCCGTAGGAATATATTTGTGTGTTTTAGTTCCTTTTTTCGCAATCGGACTCGTTCACCGCGCCCGCGTTGCTCGCTCGGCTCCATGCAGCGCTTCTGTGTCAGCGCCGTGCCCACGGCGGTAGCTCTTGCAAGAACGAGTTTTTCTACTTCGGTGCTTTTGTAGCAAGGTGTGGATTACTCTTTGTTTTGTTTTGCTAGTTTCTTTTTTTGTTTCTTTAGCGGATTTTCTGCACTACGGCCATGTAACTGTGTTCCTCCATCGCCTCCATGTCGTACGTAGTGCCTTCGGCGTTCGTTCCTGTGCAGAAACATACCGTACGACTCACCGAGTGCGTAGCTTATGAAAAATTTGGCTCATTTTTCATTAGCCCAAGCGATTTAAAAACCGCATGTACGCGATTTGGCGAGTGGCGAGACGAGCGATGGTGACCCGCTTTGCTGCCGCTCGGTCATTCGCGCGACGAGGCAAACCGTATGAAAGCGATTGGAGCAAACGAACAAGGCAATGAACGCTAAGTTTTCTACAAATCACAAAACCGAGCTACGCGACAGGCGGCAGTGAGGGGTGAACCGCGTGTAAGCGATTTAGCGAGTGACAGCGACGGGAGTCGGCGACGAGCGACGGAGATTCCTCGCGGTCGCAAGTCACGTCGCTCGGTTTTTGGATTTCTAGAAAACGTCGCTTATCGCCTTGGTCGCTTGCTCCCGTCGCTTTTATGAGGTTTGCCTCGTCGAGCGAGTGACCGAGCGATAGCGAAGCGGGTCGTCCTCGCTTTTCTCGTCGCTGTCGCCGTCACTCGTCTCGCCCCACCGCTCGCTAAATTGCTTACATGCGGTTCAGCCTTTACACACGACACTCGGCGGCAACAAGGAAAACGGCCCGCCTCCGAGATCAACGTTTCTTCTCTTCTGTTCAACGAAGCTTCTTCAACGATATGAAATTAGCACACACTAGCAACGGACGACCGCGTACCCAAGCCAGTCGAACCGCGACCTCAAAGATAGCGGATCGATGGGGGCGCTCCTTGTCAAAATCGAACCTGCAGGCTCAGTGAATACCGCCTAATCTTGCAGTTTTGTTTTAAAAGAAGCCGTGCAAGCTACACTTGTGCGGTTTGTGCGAGTGAGTTATACGTCCAGGGGGACATTATGTGGTTTGCTAATCTTTGCGATAAGTCGGCTAATTAATTGAAATTCATTAATTAACTTTTAATTAAGGAAAATACACATATTGTTTCAATTAAAAACTTGCTGAGCGTCGTCTAAAACCCCTAAATTAGTAATTTTAAGAAATACTTTGATCGCGTGTGAAGCACAGTAGTGCGCTGATGTTACCACTCGTGGAGCAGGTACAAGGCTGGGGCGACATAAGAGACGGAAAAATGGCGCGGGCGCCTTACCGAAACCGCTATACCCCGTTTCTCCTTATGTTTTACCGCAGCGGATGCTAGAAGCGCGAACTCACGACGTTGGCAGCTGCCCTTGGTGCACGAGAGCTTGTGCCTCCGATATGTGCCCTAGAGTTGGGAGCTCGCGCTTGTAGCCTTTCCAGCGGTACAACACAAGGTGAAACAGAGTATAGCCTTGCACAGTCGCCGCGGGAGTTAATAGCTCCACGCGAGCGCGCGTCTTTTTCCGAGGGCGCTTGACTGGTGGCTTGCGATAGAACTAGAGAAGACGTCAGGGCGAATCCACGCAGAGCGGACGGGGAAGCCGTCTCAATTCAAGGGAATCATTGTTATCATCCGCCTGCGGGGTGCGTACTTCGAATGAAAATGGGAGATGATTTCGCAGAGTCAACTCACATTTTCATTCGAACTACGCTCACCCCCCCCCTCTTTCCAGCAGATGATAACACCGGTTTTCTTGAATCGAGACGGCTTCCCGTCCATCTGCGCATGGACTCGCCCTGACGTAATCTCTAGTTGTATCTCAAGCCACCAGTCAAGCGCCCCTCGGAAAAACACGCGCGTTCGCGTGGAGCTATTAACTCCCGCGGCGTTCTGTACCTGCTCTACGAGCGGTAACTTTAGTGCACTACTAGGCTTCTCACGCGCTGAAAGTCTTTTGTAAATGACTGATTTAGCGGTTTTGGACGACGCTCAGCAAGTTTATAATTGGGATCATAAGTCTATTTTCAATAATTGTAAAGTTAAATAGTGAATTTCAATAATTAAACGAATTATCGCAAAGATTGGCCACCCATATAATGTCGCCCTGGGCGTATAACTTACTCGCACAACCGCATAAGTGTAGCTTTCATGAATTTGTTTAAAACAAATTTAGGAGAATAAAAAAAACACCCGGAATATATAGATTGCTTTATTTGATTGGGACATATCTGCCCTGATACGGGAGGCAGATATACCCCTATCTGGCAGACCCAAATATGGATATATAAAAAAATGGGCAGTTTTGCACCAACTAGATAAGCCTTGTATAAACTGATGTGCCTGACATGGCGAGATATGCCCAATCTTTATATAACCCTATCTGTTTTTCATATAAGTCCAGATCTGCCATTTTCTTAAGGGGTGTGCCCTAATATTGTCAAGATAATAATGTTTTAATTTAGCTCTATAATCCTCAGTAAGTGCCGGGACTGCGGACCAAGGCGAACCTCCTCTTCAGAGATTTTTGTCCGGTCTGCTGAAAAAAACTTTTGTTGATAAGATAACCACCTGATTTTATCAATCAACATTTATTTGTACAAATGACTTTAGAAAAGTCAGTATGGCAACAAAATGACTTAAAATCAAAGATCCCAGGAATACAATAAATTTATCATCCGCTGAATTATATAACTTAAAAACGCCCATCCCCCGTGTAGGTGACATTGCCGTGTTCACTGTACTACGTCTCACATGAAGTCCGGCAGAAGCCGAAGTTTCGATTAGGCGGAGACAAGCTGCAGCAAGAGCGTCAGGCCTTGTCACTCCTACTCCTTGAAAATTTTATGTAAACGGTGAAAGAATCACGCACTGGTAAATGCGCCGTGATCCTGGGATTTTTTTTATTCCACTTCATTTACTTACTTTGAGGACCCGTTTCCTTATATTACACAAGGGAAGGTAAAACGACGCTGCTGAAACACACAAACAAGATATAAACACAAGGAAATAAGAAGAAAGAGCACGGTACAAATGTTATCTTGTGATAACAACAGGTTAACAGATCAGTATTTAAAAATATAACACGTTCATTTGATTTAAGAAAGAAATAAGAAGTTCACAAAACTTAGAGTTGTAAATTTTTATTACAATGTCGTTAGGTAATGTAATATAATCGTCAATAGCAAAGCAGCATGGAATTTGCGAAAAATAATGATGAAGTGTGGATGAATTTGATTTTACACATGTTGTCAACCCTAGTGGAAACTTAATCTGGAGCGCTGAACAGGGTCATTTTTATCTGTTGATTCTGATAATATATTTTGTGAAGGAGAGCTACTCGGGGGAGCATTCGACGAAAAAAATGTTTGGTTACCAGCCCGAATACGAAGTGAAGTGATATTGTAATCGGACCAAACGTATCTTAGTGCATTTTTTAAATTTATTTTATATCTCCAGAGAAACCAGTTTGAAATGGTGACCACATCGATGACGAGTATTCTAGTTGGTACTTAACCAGGGTTGTCTAAGCTAGCCATTTGATTAAGGCTAAACAGAGCCCCAGGTTACGGTTAGGTTTTCAAGTGTGCGGTTTGCTCTCAGAACAACTTTGTCAACGTGGTTGTTCCATGTGAGATCGGTGGTGAGGTTCAGGGCTAAGGAGTTACGCGATATGCACTGACCAATGTAATTGATACCTAGTTGGTGCAAAACTTAGATGACGTGGTACAACCAGTGAATGTTAATAACTTGCCCTTTTCCATTTTTAGGCTCCTCTGCCAAGTGTTGCACAACTGTTAAATTATATTAAGGTCATTTTCTAGTGTTTTATGATTACACTGTAAATGACGCTGTCGTTTGCAAAAAGGCGCACGAGGGATGATAGAAGCATTGTTAAGCAATTATTTTATGTTAAGAATAAAAATAGGCCTTGTAGTGCTCCATGTGGCACGCCTGATGTGACAGAAGACCTGGGAGAAATTTGTGTATTGATGACTGTATGATGTGTGCAATTTGTGAGGAATTTTGTGATACAGTCTATTATGTTTGGAGGTAGTTTAAGGACATATAACATTTTTAATAAGCCGTTGATGAAGTTCTCTATCAAATGCTTTATTTTAGAAATTGATGAATAAGGCGTCAGTTTGAAGCTTGGTATCTAGGTTGAAAAAAAGGTACGTAAATTGTAAAAGTTGGATTTTACAGGAAAACGTTTTGCGGAATCTATGCTTGTTAGAACATTTCAACTTATTATATTCCAAGTAGTCTATTATGTTTGAATATATGATGCGCTCGAGAAGCTTGCGAGGAATACTGGGGATTCATACGGGGCGATAGTTTCCTATTTGGTTCGGGTCCCTGGTTTTGTGAATTGCCAGAACTTTTTCTACTTTCCAGTTGTCTGGTAGCATTCCCGAATGTAATGCTTGTTAAAATATTTTGTTCAGGTTTTGCGCTATAGTTTGGTTTGTATTTGTCAAAATCGTTTAGTTTATCAAGCTCTCAACAGCACTAGAAGTAATTTTTAGATGTGCACACGCTTCCGCAATACCGGGATATGAAGCACTGATTGGGTCAACTGATGCATAATCTAACGTGTTCGGGTTAAATATGGTAATATGATATTTTGGGGTGAATACTGAATTATTAATCGCGTTCAGCGTGTGTAAATTTTTTTCACCTTCGAATTTCACACCGTCGTAATAAACGAACTCCAAAACTTTCACACGTGTTGGGTTTATAGATTTCCAAAACTTTTTGTGGTTGCTGGTAAGAATAATTTTCAATTCATGTTTAATATCCTCTAATTTTGCTTGTCAAAATGTTTTTATAAATATTTGCGTCACGTAAATATTTATTTGAAAGATCAAATTCGACGGTGAATATTTTGCTGCCTTAAAAAGTTGTTTCTTCTCGTTGTTCATAACAAAAGTAGCTTTCGTGTCCCATGAATTCACGTTATCGGATCAAATCCTTATTCGTGGTACGTAGAAATTGCAAAATGAACACATCATATTTTTAAAGCGGGCCCTGTTTTCATAATTTTAATACTGATCACTTGTTGGTTTTGTTGGGATGAGACGATAAGCATAGCTCAATGATGCGGCATGAAGAATATATAATTGTGGTGGGTTGATTTATTACTTGTACTAAATTGAACGTTAAACTTGTGCGAATCAACCACGTGACGTAGCACATCCTCATGACAAGGTGATGCAGTCAATATATGAATAATATAAATCGCCAGCAAGTGTAATACTAGCGCTAGGAGACCTTTTGGAAAGTAAAAAATGTGCTTTATAAAGTTCCGTAACGAAAACATGCAAATAATCTTGCGGACTATAGCAATCTCTTAGTAAGGCGTTAGGCGACCGTGATATGGCAATCACAAAAAACAATTTCAACGTTGACGATGCTGCTACTTGATTACAAAATACGGTATTTTTGGCGGCGAAATGCCAGATTGCGTCTATTACACCTAAGAAGCTCGAAATTCTGGTTTTTGGGGAACACTTCCGAATATTTTATTTTCCGGACATGACCAAGTCTCCGTTAGAAACACTATGTCTGCATTAACCGGTCCCGCGCTTTTGGAGTTTTTTGGTGGGTGATTTCTTTGACCACTGATAGAAAAATCACAAGACAACGAGAGCCTGACGATGCACTCTAGGTCCCGCCTTGTTCAAACGTTTTAGTAGATCTCACGCTAGAACATAGTGTTGCCAGAGTGCAGCAGGTGCAGTCATTTTAAATCGTGCATTAAGCAAGTGTCCGAGGGGTCTGCAGATTGTGGTACAATAAACTGTATCGGTAGCATAAGGTTGCAGCTTCGGCTTCGGTGCAATTCGTTTTTTCATGTCTATTTTCTCCGAGGGCCCTTAAACGTTGCGAAAATAAGTGGGTAAGTCAAAGTTAACAAGACATGTACAAAAAGCGGTTACACGGATGATTGGAACCTATAGTTTGAATAGAAATATGGTGCGTAATGCACACAACAGTACCACTAAGCTTGCTCAGGTCCAGACTTGTTTTGGAGACAAACGGTTGAATGTACAAGTCACATCTAGTATTGGGTACAGCAACGTTTTATTAGTGGTTGACACGTTATGACATGTAGGATGGGAAACTCTGAAAAATCTGACCTTATATTTACAAATTCCTGCGTTTAATTTTATGCATTCAAGTCTCCACCACCTTTACACTGCTCCCCGCCTGATGCAATGCTCATGACGCGCCGTTAATTCTACCGCTCAAAATACCGTTTAAACTCCTGGCTTTTGGTGAATTTCTGTGCAGCTACTGCTATTTATTTAACCTATTCAACATCGAAACAACGTTTTTTTTAAACATGTTTTTGTTTTAAATACGTAAGAATTTATGTTCCTGGATCATGATGCAGCCTTTCGTTAGGGGTGTCGTGGTTTGGGCTGCAGTGGCTTGGACTAGACTGTAGTGGAATGTATTTGTGGAATCCCTATTTAGTGCGCGGCTTCCGCCTTGCGCAATTGCTTCGTTAGTTTCCCGTTACATCCAAGTTACCTCTTACAAGATGAAAACAATACTATGCAGATCCTTCTATACAAGGAGAGTTCGGCGGCATTTTAATACAACCTCCAGTGTACCAATATTACTACAGTAGTCTGGCAACTGTGTGCGCCTTCCGCGTTTTCTGTTCCGTCCGCCAAGAAGTGCCATCCCGTCTCGAGCCACCTCAAGGCGTAGAGCGAAAGGCCATGAAGGAAACGAGAAAACAATTTTTCCATGGTCTGTGAGGTATTAAAAAATGAAAATAGGTTTATGCAGTGCCGTAGGGTTTTCGAACAGTAAAAGATTTAGGGTTCAAAATTTAGCGGTAGCCACGACTCAAAGAAAATCAGGCAAAGTGGAAGATCTCGGATATCCAAACAAAGCGGGCCAAATGGACGCCTACTTTGGGTCCTCGTCTCTGCGAGGTAAGTATAAAATCGTCGTAAACGAGTTACTCAAGTTGTTTTGAACAACTGTAGTAATTATTTCTCAATATGCATCTTCTAGGTTCACTTTTTCTGAGAGTGAATCGGAAGGCCGTCGTCACAATCGCAAGATGCTAAGGTTGAACACGATCGCGATGTTTTTTCCCCACAGCAAGCCACGCAAAACGTGAAATCCTTCTAAAATCTACAGGTGAGTCGGTTTGCCTGCTGGGTTGAGAAACTACAGCAACATAGTAGTTAGAAAAAGGTGTCTCGAAATAATATTTGTCAAATATGAAGCCTTCTATTGCGAGTCTTGTGGTTTTTTCATGTCGACTCAGATTAATATTTTTTTAACACAAACACAAGTGTCAACTTTGTACTTTCCAGATGACACCCTCCTTCTAAGTAAAAAAACTGTTTTCTTTTAAATTGATTACCACAAAATGTTTATTTAGATTAAAACTAAAAATGCTTTCTAGCCAGAGACTTAGTTCAGTGAGATTGTGGTGCGGTACATGATAACATAAGTTTAAAGAGCTTAATTTGCAGCCGTTTGGCTTCCTGTGACCATGAGGCCCTCCTAGGCTCATAGGCAGTATCTGATTCCCCTACAGAAGAACATCAGATGACATAACACTGTAAGTGGACTAAATGCATTTTAACCTTTACACAGTTTGGTGAGAGTTTCACGCGGCAGATGCTGATATAACTTGAACGTCCTTAATTTGCAGCATTTTGACGACGCTGATGTGGCTTCCAATCTCCATGAGTCACTCCCAGGCACATCTGTAGCGTATGTCTCACCTGTAACAAAGTTGAAAACTGGGCTAGTTGGTGTAGACTAAACATAATGTAGGTAAAACGTCGCAGAGCGAAATAGACTAGAAGGCCACAAACAAGACGAGAGAGGCGCTGACTCGCAAATAAAGGTTTTATTACAAAATACATAATAGTAAACGCGCAATGCAGTATTTCAAATGCGCCAACCTTTCTGCCTTATCACATTGGGCACCTGTCATCCACGTGCCGCGTGCTCCCCCTCCCTTTTTTCTTTCATTCACAAAATCAAAAAATATCTATCTCACAGATAGCATCACTGACGGCTCGCAGGTGCACTGCGCCTAGCTTTCCGCAATGCAAAAACTCTACCACCTTCATCATCATCTTCTCTTTTTGCCTATCCACAAGCGTGGTTTCCCCGAAGGACGCCTTGCACAGACAGCTCTTACAGTGCACCGCCAAATGACCTCCGACCGTGGCTGTCAGTGTAGAGTTGTGCTCCCTGAGGCTATCATTTCAATACCTCCCCATCTATCCAATATGCACTTTACCACAAGAGATGGGGACCTTGTATACCACTCCGGAAACACAACTCACAAACGGCTTTGCGTGTTTTTTTTTGGTAAAGTTTCTTTCTGACAGCCCTTCCGCCTTTGCCCTTACCCTCGAACATATCTGGCTCAACTTCTGAGGGGCGTAAAACACCAGAGGGACGCTGTACAGATTTCTTGCTTTCTTTAAATTGTGAGAGACTTTTTGCAGGTATTGGATGATGATAATCCTTCGCCTGTCCAGGACTTCCTTAGGGGGCTCCTTGTATATTTAAACAAGGGTGCCGTCAACATCACACAGCAAAGCACGTGAAAACCCAGCGTCTCTTTACCTATCGCACTGTGAGTGAAACTCGCATGCAACTTGTGGTCACAAGACCTGTTTAGAGCCGCGCCCAAGCACGACATCCCAGTGCTCCATTTAAAAACCTTTGAGTGGGCTAATCTATTGTCTAAGGTGCGCTTGTTTGACCGAGGGCTGTACGCCGTGATTTAGTTCGGAGAGAGTTAGACGAGGTACATTATAATATAAATTCAACGTGCTTGATTTAAAGCAGTGTGACGACGCTGTCCTAGCTTCCGGTCGCCATGAGGCCATACCAGGCCCATCTGCAGCGTATGTCTCCCTTGTGAATCACCTCAGGGGTGCTTCACGCGGGAATTACCTGAGTACTTTCTATCCATGAGTTAGTTCGGTGATGTTTTGCCATATACCATATAGTCATGCTGCGTGAATTACCTGAGTACTTTCTATCCATGAGTTAGTTCGGTGATTTTTTGGCGCTAGATGCTAATATAAATTTTATGTGCTTGATTTGCGTCGGTTTAACGAAGTTGTCGTAGCTCCCATTCGCCTTGACGCCCTCGCAAGCACCTCTGCAGCGTATTTCTTTCCTTGCGAAGCACCGCAGATGATATGAAAACGTGAACTAACTAAATTCTTTCTAGCCGTGACCTAGGTCCGTGAAATCGTGATGGGGTACATGATAAGAAAAATTCAATGTGCTTAATTTGCAGCAGTTGGAAGGAGATGTCATGGCTCCCTGTCACCATGAGGCCCTTCCAGGCATATCTACGGTATCTGCTTCCCCTCGAAAGAGCATCAGATGATATAAATACTTGAATTAACTAAATACATCTCTTAACGTGACTCAGTTCGATAAGAATCTTGCGCCGCATATGTTAATATAAAATTGAACGTGCTAGATTTGCAGCAGTGTGAAGCATCCCAGATTGTATGACAGCGTGAAAAGACTGCATACTTTCTTATGTGTCTACTTTGGTGAGATTTTATGGAGCATATACTTATATAAATTCAATGTTGTTTTTTTTTAATTACAGCGCTCTAACGGTTCTGTCGTGGCTGACACTTACATTGAATCCTTTTTTGATGCAGCTGGATCTTCGACTTCCGTCGAGTGCGAAACTGAGACGGTGAGAAATGCCAATTTAAGTTTGCTGTAACAACATTTATCAATTTAGGTATTGCATGATAATATCAACTCTTTCTTAGAGGATTTTATACTGTGGTATTCTTGATACATTTGTTTTCACAAAAACCTTGCGGCTTCAGCTGATTCATAATAAACTGCGAGACTTCTGTGTCAAGGGTACCATTGCAAAACTGAAGGGGGTGTTCAATGTAGAACATGGTCGGTCCCTATCCCGGAACTTCAATTGCGGCAACACTTCGTCAACGCTATGAAAACTTTTGCACTTATATTTTGCGTGTGGCTTTTCTGTTTTTATACTGACGCTTGCACAATGTCACCCCATGCCAGTCGAACTCACATTGCGTAGAGGAATTGAAGAAATTAAATGTGAGCCTAGAATTAAGATGCAGGTGTTTGATATGACGCACAGCAAAGTGAGCTATTTTAACTCCCATTAATCGAACGGTGTTCTAAAGATTGACGAAATGTAATTACATGCAAGCACCCAGTGTATCTGTGGTTATGCCATGTTAAAAAAGATTAAGATTATGAGCTAGTGTTAGCTAGCCATTGCCTTATTTTTTTATAATTACCGGCATTTCCACTCGTTGTAAGCAGATTGAGCGTAGGATTACAAGGGGTCATTTATTTTTGGGCTGTCGTTGAGCCTGAGATTGTCAGTGGCATCATCCAACAGTGTGCCTCAATTGGGTTGAATATTATTGCTGTAACCAGTGATATGGGGTGAGGAAACCGATCTATGTTAAGAGAATTTCGAATCACCGCACTGAGGGATAGCCCTGTATCATGCAGTGCTGCAAACCCTGAAGATATGTCAACGTTTTTTGTTGTTTTTTATTTCTTGCAGCCATTCCTAAATTAGAAAAAAAAATAATAATAAATCGCTTGTATCGAAACCCGCTGATCTCTCTTCCAGGAGACATTGTCACAAAATTCGGTCTTCCCTCCGGCACTGTGGGCTTGTGGCCTGTGAAGCAATTGCTTTTGTGTGGAAATAACAAGCCGTTCAAAATGTCTCTAAACCTTACAGACAATCATGTATCTCCTGGCATATAAAACAAAAACAAGATGGTGAGCTACGCTGTTCAGTTTATGAGCCACAACACGGCGTGTGCTCTAGAAGAAATGGTTAGGCAGCGACGACTGAATACGGTTCTAATTAACACGCAATGTTTCCTTTATAGCAAAGAAAAAACGAATGGTTAGATTTGATGTGCAGGCACCATTCATGTCTTGCACTCAGTATGCAAAAACTAAACAAGCACGCTGAAGCTGTTGACTTACTGGGGTCTTTCACTAATTTGTTTTTGAGAATCAAGATTGGCAATGATTCCTAGAAACCAGTTCAGACAAGGGTACTTCTTACCACAGCATTTATTGTTGGACTGCAGTGCTGACTCCGTGTGGCGGATGGATTTAGCTTTCTTGTGACAAGTAGGTTCAATCAAAACAGTCTGGAGAACATTTTTTTCCATAATTTGACTGCAAAACCCATTCCCAATGCCGCATCAGTGCAATATTGCATTGTGTTTGATATGCCTATCACAGTATCTGGAGGCAGGAAAGCCTGGCAACTATGACATTGTCAATGCAGCTTTTTTTTGCAGAACAAAAGGCGTTGGTAGAGCCAGAGTAGAGGAAAGTCCTAAAAGGTGCAGATGACTTTGAGACCGATTTGATGTTGCAACTTGAGGGCCCAGAAGAAAGCGCCTTTACTTCAATTGGAGGATTTGTTGTTAAGCGTGACATGAAAGAAAGTGTATGCTTGACCCACAAGGAGAAATTGTGGACCTCAACATATTATATTCAGCCCTTTATTTGACGCGATTGAAGTGCTACAAGGAGCTCCAACTATTCCCAGAGCAAAGGCATTGGAAAGTCTTTATATTTGCGTGAAGGCATTTATTCCCAACAGATAATTATCACACAAACACCAGAGTACGAACCTATTGGTGAGAAGAGGGCTTCGGGATTAACTTGTATTGAATCTACAACTTGCCATAAAGCAAAGCAAAACCTTACGAGGAGTTTTCGTGACACTAATGATCCACACGTTTCTAAACAATTTTAGTCGCCTCCAACAACCAAAACAGAAGTCCAAATTGCATTTCAGAATTTCGCGATCGCGTTGACGCCAAATAAATAATATGTGAAGTTTCGTGAAGTGGTATTTGTGTAGTATATTCCCTCTCATTTTCTGCACTGTAATAGTGGCGTTCAGTACTTTTTAAGGCTAATACAAAACAGAAGCAATAGCTTCAAATATAAAAAAACACTTTTTTATTAGAAACAAGTTATCATGAACATCAAAGTGTGTACGTGATTTTTAACAACTTCTTCAATTCCAGATTGGAAAGATTTTGGGCATAACCCCGGAAGCAAAAATCAAGATGTGTTTTCTGCTGAATTTCCTTATAAAATTGGTGTCCTCCACATGCTTCAAGTGATGGAACAATAAAACGTCATTGGGTCGGGCCTTGGAGAAATGGGACTGTGTCTGGTTTATTCGGAAACCAATTCCCATAAAGTGACTGGCGTAAGATTGAGCTTTGTGCTGGGGAGTGGTCATAAAGCTGCAGCATCGGACTTTGTCATCTTGAAAGTTTTAACACCGTGACATACCTGATAGAATGAGAGTAAACTGCTATTTTGATGTGTTTAAAATATTGAAGGATGAAGAATTATGTATGCAAAATTTAAAAAAAACCACTCTGTTGCACCACAATTATGCTAACAACTGAATGAACGCCCCTCCTATATGCCAGCTTCAAAACCTCGTTTGGTCTAGCTTTCCTGTGAGTAAGGCCTCCATTTCTAACCGTTATATTTGTATATGTATTTTTTTCGATTCACCCGGAAATCTGTAAATTCAGTGTATTTTTATTACACATATGTATGAATTATTACTAATTTTGAGCATTTATAATTGATTTCCGACTGATCTCCATACCTTTCTTTTGAAGGTTTAATTACTTGAGACATATCTTCCAACTTTTTTACTGGAAAAACGGCGGTACGCGCTCGCTGCTCTGGAAGGTGCCTCTATGCAAGCGCTCGATCGCCAGTTTGGGCTCTTGAACAAGCATCACGTAGCAGTATTTAAACGAAGGTGTGCCGCCACGATACTGAGAATGATCGACTGGTATAACTATTTAGCAAATCGTGCGCAGTGTTATCTAAGTCACAGGCTCGGAAGTATAGTTTTGCTAGTGTTTGCGCCCCCCCCAAAAAACACTACCGAAATGTAAGACATATAGCCCGTGCTTCGCTAAATGCTTAGCAATGCTTTTAATGTGATATGGGCCACATGAATTGCATATAACAAACCTGATAAAGGATGTCAAGGTGAGATTAAAACAAATTGAGCCAGTGGAAAATCGTGTTGAACGCGTTTGACAAGTGTCGGACATTTCTTAGCGGCTTTATATTCGGAAACCAGTGCTATTAAAAAACGGGTGATTTTTTTAAGCTTTCTCTACCAGTTCTTTCTAAGGGGGGATTGGTGGCCGGGTGGGCTAGCGCACACCAGCTCGGAGCACGTGGAGTGAAAGCTCGCGCTGCAGAACCCAGGGATCCTGGGCTCAATCCCCACCCCTGCCCGTTTCGATCTGGATGAGCATCGTACCGGCGTGCGGTCGTGTATCACTACTGCGTGGTGCACGTTAGAGACCCCAGGCGAGGGGTTGTACCGCACTGGCTAAATTTTGCATCTAGAGCTGAGACAGCAGACACCCACTGAGGCAGACTAACCTCTGGTTGTATAAACTTAGACAACAATTTGCTTTTGAATTCTACCAATTCTTGTATGAATAGAGCACCCTGCCACCAATACACATTTTACAGCCATTTTGTGGCGGCATCAAAAACAATCGAAACTTTAAAAACTACGCGCGCGTAAATCGCGGGTCAATAGGTGTCCGCTCGTCGTTCTACACTTCATGGCGGACGCGGAGCTCGGATAATTCGCAAAATCTTGCGGGGACGAAAGCCCCTCCCATCTGCCGAACTCTACAAGTATAGAAGTATCTATTATTATGTTAGGCTTTCACAGACACGTCGCGGAAGTGAAATATGAACGAAGCTGCGATGGCAGAATTCAAAACCGCCGATGTCCGGAGGACAGATTGGCTCGCCGATCACAACCAAATGTGGATCGCTGCGACTTTGCACTTCCCATCTTTCGCTGAGTGGAAACCTCTGCAATTAATTATAACGAATCTCGCCCAGAATCAGAGTGGTGACAGCAGCCACTTCGTTATCACGTTTTCTTGCGGGCGAACAAAACAAAGAATTTTAGAATAGCGCACACTAAAGCTTAGCGTACACAAAGAACAGTGTCGTCGCCACTGCGCATGCGACGAGCGCTAACAACTTTTCGCGCCCTGCCTGCGCTCTTTAAGCGTACACTATTTTCGGAAATTGCGTGCGTACGCAAAGAGTCATTGCGATCCTCCAAGGAGGATACATGATGAGAACTATGCGAAAACCAAGACGGGTACAGTTCAAAGAGGGCGGTTTTCAAGGCCAAGGCTACCGTACCATGACCGCGGACGCTTTGTCTGGCTTTGGGGATGTCGTGAAGGCGGCGGCGGCGGCATGTTCGCTACTGCAATTTTCGATACGGGATCTCATATCATTCTGTTAAAGAACCAGTATGGTCGGCAACGATCACCGTCAACTTGATGCTTGCGTTGCGCGAACATTTTTCGGCGAATGTGGGAAGGTCAGTACACGAGACCTCACTTGCCGAGGCGACGTAGGCGGACCCGATCGCTTGCGTCGCATTCTCATGTTTAAACCAATCTAAGATGTTACTCGTGGCAAAAAACTTTTTTTCTCAATTTGGAGCATTTCGGGTGTGAAATAACAATTGCGACTGTATCTTGCTGGCGTTGCAGGCGCGAGAGGCTTGGAGTTTTGGATCGCGGTGGAGAAATGCTGTTCTAAAAATGTATCGCCCAGCGCGCGCTAACGCAAGCAATAAATTTAGCTATCGCGTGAGCGAAAAATGCGTAAGTTATTCTGAAACACCATATTATCGCACAAAACGAGCTGGGCTCAGTAAGTAAGATAGGGCATGGTGTTTCATGCCGTTTTAGTCAAACACTGCTGAACGATCAGTGCTTGCGTGCAGAATTACAACTAGAGTTTTTTTTTCTAGACTGCTTTGTTCACCATGAAAAAGCGCCTGCAAACAACACGCTGAGTGTTCAACAGTTGTCGAACAAGCAGGCATGGTCCTCGTGCCCCGCGTCCCCATACACCCAATCTTGCCTCATGTGACCTTTTAAAATTTTGTTTCCTCCAATTAAAAAAAAAATTCCATGTTAAAACTGCTTGTCGATATTAAAGAGGTAAACCGCAAAAGGCAGAAACACCAAAACGCGCCTAAACTGACATGTTAAAAGGTCATTTTAATAATTGGATGGAGCCTATCCGCAGGTGCAGTGCATCAGTTGGAAAGCACTTTTGGTAGGGGCGGATATTTATCTGTATAAAATATACTATACTGAAATAAATTTAATTATCCCCCTTTTTCTGGTATTCGAGAGCAGTTAAAAATGTCTAGATTCTCGTTGGTGTAATATATATATATATATATATATATATATATATATATATATATATATAAATAGAATACCATAAACTTGGAATACGTCGTCCTATTAAAATATCAGGTAGAGGTAGCTTAAAGAGAAACTGAAGCTGTTCTAAAACAAAAGAGTTAAATCTGAATTCTTGCATATTATTTTCATTTGAATGTGAAAATGACAAGCATTTAACCCGAAGGTATCCATAAAAAAGAGTAAATTTGAAAAACTAACCATGGTTGACGTCATTTGAGGAGGTTTAAACTTTGCCGCCTGTGAGAGAACGTTTGCAGCTCATCTCACGTCTCAGCTAAGGATTGCGAAAGGAGTGGAAGTGTTGTATAATGCGACAAGATGCACTCTTACCACATATCGCGCAGGAAAGGAAGAAGGGAGTGTGGGGCTTAATGACTAGACTATAAGTGCTGTTGGGGCTTCCTGTCGCATTTCTCTGAAATGTTTTTTTTATATTCGTAACTCTGGTGGATAAATAAATTTAATTCAAGAGTATTATCTCAAATACAGAATTGCTTCTGTTTTCTTTTGAAATGAAACGGAGTATAGGCATTAGGTGATGACCCACAAGGCAACAACTGTCTGCAAATAGGCTTCCTTGACTGCAAATGTGTGTATCTTTTTCTAATGCTTTCACAACTTTCTTGGTTCATTTTCTACAGGTAGAGGCACTAACCTACGTCAGCGCCCACAACAATACGTTCACCAGGTCGTCACTGATGATATCTTTTTCAATGCATATCTGGTGGTACCTGAGATTATATTCAGGTTTTCCGTTTTATTACGGTATGGAATGCAAAAAGGCTTATCCTGAAGAACTTTACGACGTAAGTTACTCGAATTAAAAACACTCGTACAAATTAATGCGCCTTTCTCTATGTCACCTGAAGCTAGCAGGCCGCCGGACGGAAAATTTGTGGAATACTGGATAGCTGTGCAATTTGGCGTTGAAAGAATACTGTGAAAAAAACGCTAAATAATTGAGATACATTTCAAGAAGCACTGCTTGGCCAGTATGTTTCTTCGCGATTGTATCGTCTGGTTTGTGTCTTTCGTTCGGCAAAAAATATTATCACGAGACACGTCCCAAGAATTAGCTGTCAGTCGCAACGATGACCATTTCGTAACTGTCGCAAAGCTAAAAAATATAATTCTCCGAAACAAAGCAAATAAGAACGATGGCGAGGCTCGCGCTCCAATAATCTAAAATTAATACACACCTTCCGAAATACAGTTTTGCTATAGTGGCAATGATCATATTCAGGCCATACGCATTTGAATATGTTAATGGTGGGCTTTTGGCTGTTTACGAAACAAAAATATAGAATGGGAATCGTGTTGGGGTCTGAGCATTTTACATGTGTCCTATTTTTAGTTTTATGTCAGCATAATAAGACATGCCATCCTCAGCACATTACATATTTGAGTGTGCCCAGGTCATCATTCAAATGCACGCGCTCAAACACGCCAGACGAACTATAGCCAAAAACATGATTTTTTGGAACTCGCATCAAATACGAGTTGCGTGTCATTTCGAGTTCCAATTTTGAAATAATTTGGGCTGTGTGGATAATTATGCCGAGTGTATTTGGTCAGCCATTTCAAAGTTCCGACGAATCACTCCCTGTAGATGACCAATTTAGCCAGTGCAGTACAACCGCTAGCCTGGGGCCTTTAACGTTTACAATTTCGTTAATGCCGGTACCGGCTATGTATGTGTACTTACGTATGTCCAACACAACTACAGCCTCCCTTGCAACCGAATGTCGTTGAACCTTCCAAGCGACCGCTTCTTCGAGGTTTGCTGGAGCCATCATTTTGGGAGTGCATTAGTCGCACGTTTGAATAACTGCTTCCGGCATATCTGTGACCACGCTCGACAGGTGGTACAACGTGTTAAAAAGGCGGCCGAACCTAATTAGGCGCTATCGAACCCTCAGTACTGTCCATTCAATTTAGTTCGTGATTTGATTGCGTGTGATCGGGCTCTGGTATGTTTTTAGCACGTCGTACAACCAGTCAGACGTTTGTTGGCGCATATTTATTGCCAGACCAGACTTTCAGTACTTATGTTTTGTTTGGTGCAATGAGTCTTGTACACGTTACTGTAAAAATTAATCACTTACATCAAATTTACTCTTAGTTAAAAGTAGTCCAATTTGACTACTTGATTAGTTGTAAATACAAAAAATGGCTCGTTCCTTGAAAGTTAACTCTTACTTTTCCGGCCACTTCAAGTGTTAAACGAAGTAGTTTTTCTGACGGTTTGTAAGGAGGATGAGTGTACTGTTTAATATTGTATTAAAATCACCAAACCAGGAAACGCTTATGTTCTTAATCCCCACCACATTCTGTAAACCATCCTTATGTTGAAAACAAGGTTCAAGAATTTCTTACCAGGTAAATTGTAAATACAGACGGCGCCGCCAGGAAGGAGATGGGAAAATAGACACCACAGGAGTCATTATCTATGGATGCGATAGCATTTAACGTTGCACACAATGACAGGCGTTCGGTCAAGACGATGCAGAACTGGAGCACATTTAGTTTCTTTTTCAGCGGGGATCGCGTGATATCTTTCGTGATGTAACATTTTCCGCCTAATTTCACTGAGAAACTGGATCGCTTGACAGGTCATGACACGAATTTTTACGCTTAATTTAGCGGGAAAACTGTTTTTGTGATGTCAGTTTTTTTGCTATATTTAGCGAGAAAAGTGTTTCCGTGCACGAAACAGGATAACCATACTACAGACACGTCCTTAGTAGTAGCTTAATAATGAAACTGTCTCAAAATTATAACGGTTACCAGTAAGTTTAATACTACCTAATGCAATAAGATACGACTTGGATTACTTCATCTATATGTATTCAAGTTCACGCAATGAATTAAATTAATTCGTTTACTTGAATACAGTACCGTACGTGTCTTGGAGCTATAAAAATAGCCAGAACGCAATTTCGTGATCATTAATACGCTGTAAGCAACTGTCTAGTCGCGGGTGTGACACGTCTTGGAGAGAAGACGAGTTACTCGTCTGGCTTTTAGTGTTTACTATATCGTGATTTTGCCTTAGGGCGCTTCTCACATTCTGTTGTAAATTGGACATGTTCAAACTGCAAGAGAGCGTAATTACATTTTTCTGATACAGCCAGAACACATACTTCGGGCAGGTTTTTTTTCGTGCAACTTAACTTAGTTCAGTATAACCAGCGTTGGTGTGACTAGCTGTCAACCCAGTACCTGCGTCCTACCCTGGTTTTAAGGTTTTCAGTTTGCTAGAATTAAACTCAAAGATAATAAACTCCATTTTTCTTCTGAAATATCACCTATGATATTTCTTGAAAACGGTGTAAAACAATTACTTGACGTGAACGTTTTTTTTTTTTTTAAATTTTGAAGCTTGCGAACATTTTAGTTTAAATGCTAGAATTTCTCCAGGCATTCTCAATCGAAAATCAAATACTGTATTTGTGTACTCAGGAATAATTCAAGAAGCTCAATTTATCGAAACCTTTCTTAAATTAAACTCAAAGGCACCACATCACAATACGATTTTTTTCGTGCGCCAACGTTTTCAATGGGAAAACATGAACTGTCCCATGAATGGAGCAAACATCATCAGCTTTAAAGCCGTGCCAAAAGCCGCCCCAACGTTAGCTAATTTCACGTCTCCAAAGGGAGCTAAGTGAAGACGAAATCTGGTGTATAGGCTCCCATTTGCTGGCGCGCGTCAGAGCTTCAAGGAGCGAGACTCCATTTGGCCGGCGAGGGTCAGTTTCAAGGAGCACCACCCCATGGCGCTGCGGGCCCGCGCCGTAGCGCGCCGAAAAGGAAGCCTCGCAGAGCCCGCGCGGGCAGACTCCGGAGTGGCTGCAATGCCGATGTAAGCACGGCGTGGCCACATTACGAGAGCGCGCGCAAGAACGACATTCAAGCTTTCGCATTAACGACTCATAAGAAGTGCTTATGTCTACGTCGAGCCTTTTGTTTTACGATCTATGACCTCGGAATACCAGTAACACCAAATGTATAACAGAAGGTACTATGTATTGTCCTGGTATAAATATTGTAATTTGAAATTCTAAAACAAAAGCCGAAGTTAGTATTCACTGCCTGGTAATTCGTGTGTCACCTGACCTCTTTAGACTAAAGTTCTCGAAAAAATGCTAGATTTATGCTTCACTTCTGGTTGTTCGCTTCGTACTTGACACTTTTGGTTCCTGTCTGGCAAATTGATATTTATGTGATACAGACGATAAAACCCACAAATAAACGAGAGCACTTTGTGTGCAATTAAAAGTATAGAGCAAAGGCTTATTAATTCCAAGATACTCGTTTCTGTGGCATGTTGCATGGGTATTTTCCGAGCGTGTGCGCGAAAACAGCGATATATATGGGCAAACTTACGCATGCAGTGTTCATATTAAAATATTCGTTTCCTTAACAGGCGTGCAATTCAAATTACGACTATAGTGTCGGCAAATATACGGCTGCCCAGCATACCATGTTCACGGGTTACAAAATAACGAGATATGGACTTGGTTACGATGACAAAAATACAATGAGTTGGAAGGTGAGAGCAGAGAATTTGTTTTAATCTTTTCATTGCATTTGTTATGCGATTTTTATGTATCAAAGAAAATTCTAAATAAGGGGAAATAAAAATAGCCAGAAAATAACTTGCCATGCAGTAATTATGTTGAGCGTTTCTGCTAAAAAACAACTTTACTGCACCGTGCAGCTGTACCGAGCTCTAAAGGTTGCTGCAAGCGCATCCACGTCAGGTCGTAAATGGTTGTTTGGGTTATCTTTTATATATATGCACAAAAACATATTTAAAAAATAGTAAGGACGATTTTATTTTTTAATGTCGTTTTTATGTGTTTTTTTTTGTAAACTAGCAAACTATCCCAATTTTCAGAAACATTTGTGACGCGTATTTCTGTGCGAACGAAATAACTAAAGTAATCGAAACTGAACTATGGCCATTTTCATTTCTGGGCCTCTGAAAAGAAAGGAGACGTAGACAGTGACGTCAAGTGTGAATAGTCAGTATCGGTAGCATTTTGGAGATCGAGACTCTGGTTCCCGCGTTGGGTTATAACAGCGCGGTTGCGGTCGTATCGCCGGACCTGTCGACATGGGCGACAATGCCGCTCTCGCGAGCGAGTTCGGGCTCCCGTTCAACGACCTAACACAAACGGAATAGGCGATGCTCCTAAGGACGTGGGACTCTGGAATGCCTCATTACGCGGGCACCCAAGAATAGCTCCCGACCTCCTAGTCGCTAACCTAGAGTGACTCCTCGCCGCTCAGCTCGCCTGCGACACCGCAACATTGTTACGATAACACCGAATCCTTCGAGCGCCGTGTTCCCGAAGGAAAGACGATACCGACATTTAAAACCAAAACCACGTTTTGCAAACGTCTTCCACGCGTTGAGCGCTGTGTTCTTTCTTTTAAATTGTTTTCTTGTGCGCCGAAAGTTTCTCGTTGCGCGTTTCGCTTCAAGCATAATAAAATAAAAGCAATGACGCTGCGATATTTACGCTTTAGTAATCATTTGCGGTTCGATTTAGCCTTTTCATGGTTATTGAAGTGGAAATTGAAACCGTGTTCATAAAAATCGCGAAACAAAACGTGACTAAGGGCACGTCTTGTTGCATCTAGGAGACGTGGGCAGGTCGTGGTCGCCTAGTCTGATGATGAGTATTTACGTGCTTGTGCTGCTTCGCGTGGGTCATGGTGTAGTCCAAAGCTAGAACCCGCCGGTGAAGGAA
Organism: Ixodes ricinus; assembly: GCA_037355805.1. Taxonomy (NCBI): domain Eukaryota; kingdom Metazoa; phylum Arthropoda; class Arachnida; order Ixodida; family Ixodidae; genus Ixodes; species Ixodes ricinus. The sequence continues at coordinate 143,685 of JAZHYW010006677.1, read as the reverse complement.
ACAAAATATTTCTCAGTCGGGCTCAGAACAAGACTACCTCGTCTTTTTCTTTACTTTGTATCTCATGCAAAGGATCGGTGGCTCAAATCACGAGCTCGCCACCAACATACGCGATACGGCAAATTTTAATCAGAACATTCTTCCTTCCCTTGAATATAGGAAAAACGAAATAATAATAAAAACATATACAGACATCCTGGCTTCCTTCTTACTAATAATATAAATCGAAAAGGCGAAAAAATACAAATACACACATTTTCTTCCCTTCCTAATAAGTCTACAATATGAAAGACAAAAAAACAAACCCCTTTGAAAGAGTAAAAGAACTACAACAGCATACCGATCATTATAACAAAATACAACGGCGGACCAAAATATCGCTTTCCACATACATAATAAAACAAAATTCCATTCATCAAGCACTACCCCAGTTCGCTGTCCATAGCCAAAATAGTTTGATGCGTCCATAGCAAAAGTCATGTCACGTAAATACATAACAAAAACAACAACAAATACACAAGTGTCTGATGTTAGTTTAAATGTTTTTATATGGTTAAATCTTGACTCACAGAAAAGCAAAACGTAATTTTCACCGCTTTGTTCGGGTTGGGTGACGCTGAAGAATTGGAGTAGCAGAGTCTTGTCGAGAAAACCCTGGCTGAGGCGTAGATCTTCTGCTGGTCAATGGCTAACCAAGCGGAAGAAAAGCCTCGTACAACACCTTCCCGTAGCTCGATGCCGAACTGCGGGGTGGTAGCGACACATCAGAAATCACACACTCTGTGCGACTCGACGCCGGACTGAAGGAAGGCGAGACCATGGGAGTTGCTGCCTCGGAGAGCTGGCCCAGAAGCATTCTTTGTGCTTGGTTCTGGATCATTTGGTGCAGCATGCTTAGGCCCGGGAATTTCTGTGTACCATGGAGGTCGGTCTTTGGCAGGGTGTAAGATATACAGGTGGGGAAACGGCCCATAGAGGCCTACTGCAGCGCAGTGACCGGATTGTGTACTCGTCTGCTTGCGGGTACCCTCGATTTGCGACAGATGGCGCTGCGGCGAGAAGAAAAAAATCTCCGTCAGTTTAGCCGGTCGCCACCGGTCGCCCCACTTGGTCGCCCACCCGGAGTGAGAGTTCGCGGTGCTCCACATAGATGGCGCCACAGGAAAAGAGAAACCCGGGGGGTACACAATCGGGTCGCTTATTTGGCTCTCGTTTCCCCACCTGTCTATCTTACACCCTGGTCTTTGGGCACCTGTTAATGCAGGCTCGGGTACAGCAGGTGGAAATAATCCAGGAATGTTTACTGGAAATGGGTTGGGAACATATAGGAAACAGGTCGTCTTTTTAGACCGCCATTACATCGGCTTTTGAGGATGCGACTTTGTATGTGGGAATTTTGCCGTGTTTCAAGTTATTTTATCGTCTTACTTATACGTTGCGGGACGAACTTGCTGGTTAATCCTTAGTGGCGATGAGAACTTCATTTCAAAGTTTTCATTTGTGTCTTGGCTTAAAGACCATCAATGTGGGTCCAGGGGCAAAGGATGTTTCTTTCACGGCACGCCGTGAGTCCGATACATTTTCCTCTTCTCCTTATAGATCTTGACCAATGTAGGGAGCTGTTGTTGAACAGTGGTTCTGGGATGACGAGGTTCGGGGAGTTGCTCGACCTGTGAGATGCAGGCGTGTACGGTGATTTTGGCCATGCAAAAGGAACGCAGGAATTTCTCCTCTAGCAGCATGGCGAGTGTTATGGGAGACAACCAAATACTTAACGACGGCGTCGTGTAGACGGCGATGTTGTACCGACGCTAGCTGAACGATTGATTGCCTTGAAAATGCGGTTAATATTTCTACCTGCCCATTCGCCGGATCTGTGGTAGTGGGTCGACTTCACGTGCCTTATTCCTGAGTTTTCAAGAGCTCTGCAAATTCTGTTGAGGTAAACTGTAGACCATTGCCCGTGGTGATTTCTTCGGAAGTCCCTGCCGGGAGAAAATGGATGGCAGAAAATCGATCACCGAAGAAGTTGTAATGCTCTGAACCGCAGCCACCTCCGGCCACTTGCTGTGGTAGTCAATGAAAGTTATTTACTAACGTTTCGTTATATGGAGCACGTAATAAAAGGCCAACGATGTTCATTCCCAAACTTCATCCATTAACGAGAGAGAAACTTGACAGGCTTCAATGGTACAGTGGATCCCTTGGCAGGCTTGTCCGTCGCATGACAAGCTGTACAATTCTGGACGAATTGTTTGATGTGCTCATTGATGTGAGGCCACCAGTAGAGCTCCTTGATGAGGCTCCTTGTCCTCGTTATCCCTTGATGAGTCTCATGGCCGATCTTGATGACGTAGTCGCACAAGCTAGAAGGAACGACAATCCTTTATCCTTGGAACGAACGTCCTTCGATCTCGGAGAACTGATCACAAACAACGTAGAACTGTTTGAATTCCTAAGGCAACTGGTTTTCAGAGGGCCATGTAAAGGAGATATGGGACATGACCCTCGAAAGCACCGGGTCTCTTGACATAGCCTCTTGGAAATCCTTCTGGTTGCGGGAGGCACAAACAATCGAGACAACCTCTGCCTTGAAGGTCGTGTCATCTTCAGTGTCAGACACAAATTGACGAGAGAGCGCGTCTGCGATAAAGTTGTCACTGCCTTTGCGATACTCCATGAGAAAATTGTAAGTGAAAATCATCGCCGTCCATCGGTTGATACGGTGTGGACGGACTCCTGCTTGTTGAGTAGACACTAGGCATACAAGAGCTTGGTGGTCGGTGCGGATGGTAAATTTTCATCCCCAGAGTTAGACGTGCCATTTTTCGCAAGCCCAGGGGATTGCGAGAGCCCATTTTTTCGCGCTTTGAATATTTGCGCTTTGTCTCAGCGAAAGAACGAGACGCAAACAAGGCAGTCCTCAGATGTATTCCATGCTGTTGTTAAAAAACAGCTCCCAAGCCGTAGTTGTAAGCGTCGGTCGAAACCACAACCGGAGGTGTAGTGTCGGACATTTACAAAATGGGTGCTTGTCGCAGACAGGTCTTAGACTTCTGGAAGCTGGTCTCTACATTTGAGGACCAGAGAAACGAGAAGGCGTTTCCGCAAGAGACGACGCATAGGTTCGACAACCGTCGCACAGTGGGGAAAAACTTACTGTAGTATTCCACCAAGCCAAGGAATGACTTCAGCTGTGGGGTTTGGTTCGTACAAGAGAATTCAACACCGCGTCAATCATGAACGAAAGAGGCGCTATGCCTTCCGCTGACAGATGAAGGCCAAAAAAGGCAAGCTCAGAAATCTTGAGGACGGCCTTCCCATTCAGCTTCCTTCATTCTTTCATGTTCCTTTTGAGGACCTCACGCAAATTGTCGTCATGCTCTTGTGGCAATGACCCGTACACTGGGACGTCGTCCAAGTAAATTGAACCCCAGTACAGTCGCTGAGGATATTTGACATAACTTGTTTAAATGCAGTTGGTGTGGATGCCAGGTCGAAGCAAACTCGCTTGTAAAGAAACATGCCTTCATTCATTATAAACTCTGTGAGACCCCGACTTTTTTGTGTCAAGCCACACCTGGTGATATGCGGATGCAAGGTCGAGCTTTGAAAAATGCGACGCTCTCTTGATTGAGTTCAAAAGTACGTCAATATGAGGGAGTGGAATTGTGTCTACAACGGTCGCACTATCATGCACTTGCAAATCGACCCACATCCGGATGTCACCGTCCTTCTTCTTTTCAACACCTAGGGAGAACACCCATTCTAACGCGTTTGTGGGCTCCATAACTCCCTGTCGGCCGAGCTTCTGAATCACGGCAGTGACCGACTCACGTACAGTGATTGGCAATCGATGGAGCCTCAATTGAACGGGCGGAATATGGTGACGAACAGTGTCATTGTGTGTCTGATGCGATACCAAACCCAACTTAGGGAAACACAGTTCTTCTACTTCCTCAAAACCCGGATGAAGTTTTGAAACGACCCTCACTACGAAACTGTGGATCCGGCGGTGATGCACAGGATGTCGAGGATCTCTTGTGGACGCAAGTTGTTGCGGGGAGCGCCTGACGCCTGTGCAGCTGTAGACAGTTTGTTAGAGGCATTGCACGAACAGGGCAGAAAAGAGGCAGCCGCTGCGCATGGTGGCTTCGAAACTTTAGGGTCTAGATGTCCTGGGATGGCCGAACCGGGAGTAGCTGCATCGATACGAAAACATTTTCGCTAAACGCCCGATAAAATGAACTTGAGCTCATGCAACACATCAGTGCCGAGTAAAGACCGAAATTTGCGAAAAAAACATAAAAAACAATACAGCAATACCTCGTTAACTCGCACATGGCTATCTCGAAATAGCGGTTAAGTCGTAAAATGTGTCTTATCATAGAATGAGCTCCCATAGGCAAAATGCATTTTGTCCATGCTTATCTCGAAAGGTTTTTACGACGGACTTCGGATAATTCAAACTCTCGTCAGACAAAAATCGGAAAAAAAACAACACTATAAAACACAAAAGCTGCAAAAAATGTGCCCGCAAAGAACGAGCAAGAAAAAAACACAAAAACTCTCAAGATAGAAAAAAAAAAACGCGTGTGCAGTGCACGGAGACGCGGAGAGATGTGCGACTCAAAAACCTTTGTTGTCTTTTTTTAACAATTCCCACTTGGACAAGTTAAATGCAGGCCAGGACGCCTGGTGTTCGGTGCCCCCTTTTCCCTCGAGCGTTTTGTTTCGCTCTGTCTTTCGTTTTCTCTTTGCTTCTGGCTTCTTTCATTTCCTTCCCGGTCCGGTCGTAGTCTCGTCAGTCTCGTGTTTCGCGGAGGTGTCTCGTTCGCTTGGAGTGTTGCTGCTCTTTGTTGGTTTTCAGCCAATTTTTTCCGGGTGTTTCGATCGACTCGCGGCGCCATTCGAGCAAGGCACAAGTGTTCAATTGGGTCATCGGTTGTGAATTCTCTGACCTTGGCGCATGACTCGATGGACCATGAAGCTGGCGCAACCCAACCAGTGCAAATGATTGACGCTTGAGTGGAAAGTTGCTCTCATCAGAGAAGATGCTGTGGCCGCGATTTTGCAAGTTTTATTCACAACATCACTCGGTCAAACGTAAAAAATTCCGGTACATTGCTAATCTCGGAATTTCGCCTATATCGAATTTTTTCAAGTTGTTATGACTTCAAGTTAACGAGGTTTTACTGTAGTTGCGAAACGATTCTAAAAAAGATGTAGGCATGAAAACAGCCCAAAACCAATTTTGACCCTCAAGGTAGTGCACCAAAGTGGGTTGGCTTCATCAGTTGAATTCGTCCACCTCTGTCGATGCGATGAAAATGCCAGTCAGAAAGAATGGACACCTCTGATCCGGCGTCGATGAGCGATGCGGTCGGGAAGCCATTCACCTGAACGTCGGCCATCAAGTTGCGACATCTGCGGTTGAACTGTTGTTTCAGAAGTGTGTCGGGTGATTTCACGGTTTAGACGCTTGGTCGCAGTTTATCATCATTGTCTTCGTCCGGGTAGGTCAGTATGCCGTGAATGGGAGCCCTAAATTTGCTCGTACCGGAACCTGGGCTCCGTCGACAAACGCCTGGACGCGATTGGACGGCCAGCTGACGACGATCACTGACGGAACATGGCGGACTACTCCAACAAACATTGGCGAAATATCGAAGTTTCCCACATGAAAAGCCACTCGGCCCTGCAAGCAGGGCACTGCTCTCAGAGATGAGGCCGGCCACCGAAGAAGGAACATGGCGCAAACTCGTGCAGAAAGGCGTGTGCTCCCGGAGGGCCTTTACGTGGTGATCGCCGCTCAAACGTACGGTTGAGCACTCGTGACTCATGTCGACTAGGGACGGAACCATCAGAGGCAGACGAGGCGGAAAGACGCCGCCTATCACCATCTTGTCTTGGTGAAGGAGAAATTCTTTTAACGGCTGTAGCCGCCTATGACGCGTTGGTGCGCATGAAAGAGTGAAGATGACGGTATAGGTCATGATCAGAAGTATATTCGAATTGCTGGGCTATGAAGACAGCATGGTCAAGGCTATGTGCGTTAACTCCACAGCCTGACGGATCAAGCGATCCCGCACCTCCGCCGACTGAATTGTGGCCAAGAACATTTCTGCTATGCGGCTATCCAGCTACTCCCCAAAATCGAAAAATGATACAAGGTGCCTTAATTCGCCGAGATACTCGAAAACGCTATCACCCGGAGCTTGGCGTCTTGTCATAAACTTCATTCTCTCGACGACAACATTCGTGGATGCACCGAAGTGCCCATCAAAAGGTGTTAAAAGTCTGTAACAGTCGCACCAACGGCGGGCCTTGCCAAGTTGAAAGCGGAAACTACGCGCTGACCTTCCGGGCAAGTGTACTCAAAAGAATAACGCCTTTTCTTTTTGGAGTGAACTCGTCAGCCTCGATCACGTTGAGATAATTAAAAACTGACGCTTTCCAAGTCAGCCAAGGCTGAACTGGGGTGCCCGGCGTTGGAAGAAATGGCGGTGGAACCGTAGACCAAGCTGCCGCCATTTTGTCTGAAGGTTCGAATATCGGAAACAAGGCTCAAGAAATGACTAGTAGACCTTCCAACTGAAAGTTGAAAACAAAACAACGATCCAAAGTGATTGTTTGAAAACTGAACCTGTAGGTACTGTTCCCGATACGGCCGGTGTGGGCCACCACCCATCCGCGGCGCGTGAGTCTGTTCATCTCGACGATAAAACAACAATTACTTCATCCCATCCTCGTCACATAAAATGTTTTATCTAGGAGACGTGAGCTGGTCGTGGCCGCTTCGTCTGATGATGAGGACTTGCGTGCTTAGGCTGCCTCGCGTGGGTAATGGCCTAGTCCAAACCTGGAACCCGCCTGTGAAGGAAAACGACGTCTTTTTCAGTCAGGCTCCAGAACCAGACTGCCTCGTATTTTCCTTATCTCGTACCCCATGCAAAGGATGGGCGGCTCATGTCATGAGCAAGCCGCCCATACACGCGATACAATAAATTTTAATCACAACACGTCTCTCGTTTGGACTGCTCGCTGACGCGTCTCTTGTGAAGTCACCCTTCAAGGCCCCGCAACATCCCGCGAACTCCGCTTTTCCTTGCTTCTCCCGCAACTCTCGGGGCGTCGCCACAATCGGTCTCTGCACGATTGCCACCGCGACTGTTTAATTGGTTTGCGCGCCGCACAAGCGCCGGTTTCGGCTGAAATTCGGGCAGCGTTGCATGGGACGTGCCTGGAGCCGATTTCAGTTACCAAAAATATCCACAATTGCCTTCATTGTTTCTTTAAACCGATGTTCTTTGGAGGAACATTGAGATATATGAGAACGCTCTAGCTAACTGCCTTCAGGATATATAAAATTTCTAAGCTCAAGGCGCTGAGATTACCAAACTTTCGAAATATCAATTTGCATAGTCGTCGAGTTTCCACCCAAGCCAACAAATTGAGACTTGTGCTCATAATATTGAAAATATACAATTGAACAATTATATGCAAAAATATTTACAAAACGTGTCAAATAAACACTTTTAGGAACACAATTACAGATTATTTACGCACAAACTACTTTTATAAACCAGGCAAAACATATGAAATGGATCAATGAAAAAACGATTAAAGTGCAGGCGAGCTGGTGTAAGTTATACATAATGATTGAAAACCTGAGACTGTGGTTTTGAAAACAGAAACTCGTGAAGTAGGAAGAAAAAAAGGGGACAGACAACGTCTTAAACTCAGCTAAAAACTTTATTGCCTCTACGCCTTATATACACCCTCCCCGGACGTCGAACGTCGCCACCACCAAACGGATGATTACCAAACTACAAAAAAAAAACAAAAACATCGGAATAACAATTTGCCGGACCGCAAACAATACATAAAAAAGTTATACAAACAGAAACACAGGGTCGTCACCACCGCACTCGGAAGGACTTCGACACGGACAATGTCACCAGCACTTGGACACGTACAAAGACAGTCCCTAAATTACTCCCTTTACCCCATAAACCATAATTACCCCATAATTACCCCATGAAAAGGCCGCGCATGGCACACTTATCTTTAATGCGGGTGAATTTAATAGTTTTCAATTTTGCCTACCATGTGTGAAATTAAAATGGTGCCTTTAAATTTATTATTTATGATAATATTAACAAAAAGTAATCATTTAAATAATTATATCGCACATTTATTGTTTTTTTCTAAATTTGCCCTCTGGCAGGAACCATTATGACCAGAATCATTCTGTGTTTTTTTCACACAAACAATTTTGCCTGCGTTTCGTGAAACACCCCTGTATATGTTGCTCAGTGTTTCTCCCAAGGACATGACTTTCATATATTATATATTTCACAGTACCATAAATATGACCCGGATAATCACAATACCAAATGTATAAAAAGTACTCATGAACAAAAAAATGTGGGTATCAAGGATTATATTCAAATGGGTATTGATGAATACTTAGAAAAAGTAATGTGGTTGTTTGACGTTACGCATTGTTGAACGCCAAGATATCGATTCTACAAGTACAACTTCATTTCCCTTGTTTTTGTTTGTGTTTGTTTGTGAATAACCTTTCTCGTGTATAGGCTTGGACTTCAATTTATTGCGCTGCGCATGGAGTCCTCAAATGTTGGCAGCACTGGCGTCCGCCGACGGTCCTTCGTGAGCAAAGGGCCTGAATCGGAGGAGAAAGAGCAACCCAATAAAAGACAAATATAAGACTTACTATGGTAGGGACGGTGCAACTTTGTATACCATATACGATTACGGAGTACCACATTACACACATTGACCTTTGTAAAAAAACGAATCCTTATAACCAACGTCGTGAGGGAAAGCTCCCATAACGTGGACAACTAGTCAAGCTTAATTTAAGTGGACTTTTTCGCGTGTTTATTTCATTGAATTGATACGCAAATGTTTTGCCATTACAAGTGTCTGTAAACGGTTAAGCAGTGTTTAAAATTAAAATTTTTTTATTGACGTGAAGCTTTTTTTTATTTAATAAAAATTAGATATATTTCCGCAATAATTACACTGAAATGACATATCAGCATGTTTTTTCCTGTTTATTCGTAAAACGCAAATAAAAATAGTATAGCTTTGTTACATGTTCGTCTGTTTCTGTAAAGAAGTTCGTTGGTAAACAATTCGTGTAGACATCTCCAGTTCATGTTAATTTAACGTGTTTCAAAAATTGTCTTGCAGAAAAAAAAATGTGTCATATATTAAGTACTCTGTGTAGATGTGCTAACCTTTCACAAGATATGTAGACAAGAACTATTAGTGCATGAATGCTTCCGAGGGACTTTGACACGTGTGCAATGTTCTATATCTAAACCTTGGCAATCACCACGTCTCGACCTTTGAAACTGTATCTCCAGAAGAATATAATCTACGCCTTTGGTATAGAGCTGAATGTTCCTCTCACGATCATGCCTTAGGATCACGTTTATTTTTGACATAAATTATATAAATATGACCCGGGCTGTTATTGCACGATACGACGTGGAAACACCCAAATGTGGCAAAAGCACACTCGCAGGCAATGCTAGTCACAAGGAATTTCCCTTTACGCGGCCTTATTTCAAAGATAAGTACGAACTTCCATTGTACAATGTTTCTTGCAATGTTTCTAACAATGAACTGCTATCTTACAATGGCGTTACAATATTGTCACAGTCATGGGATATTCCTTATGATAATGACGTTCAAACGCATTTCACTAGTCTGTCACGAGCACTGAATGAACAGTCTGTTTTAAAACAAGACTAGACTGCCTCGAGGAGCGTTCCAGTACCGGCTCGTGTCAATTCGCTGCCGTGACAGGAACATTCAAAACCTCACAGTGTCTGGAGCTTAAGACATGCTATGTGCGTTGCTAATTTCAGCAAGTGGTTATAACTTAACTTAGGTTAGTTTTAGAATATTGGCCCCAACATTCGGGGCCCTTTAGAAAAGGGCTTACGAATGCGCATGTGCCGAAAACAAACCAAGTTTTGTGTTAGCTTCCAAGTCCAAACAAACCAAGTTTTGCGTTTTGCGTTAGCGTAAACCAGAATAGACTATTTCCAAACTAACTGCACGCATCACTGTGGGCTTTGAATAATCGGACGTCTTTGCGATAGGGAAAAGTTGTGTGGTGTTGGTTGAAATCGCCCTTACTCTCAGCACTACAGGAAAATTAACAATGTACTCACTTGCATTGCACCCATTTATCTTCGCGCAATCTCCCGCTAAAACACGCACTTTCAGCGGCCATATGCTCCTTTCCGAACTTAGCCAGGAGTAGGAGAACGGCAGGCCACGTCTCCTACACTTCTAGCGGCTTGCACCAATCCAGTGTAATCAAGCATACGCCGGGCACACGAATACATAAAAAAAACCTGTTTCATCGGCTCTATTGAACAGTCAATAAAACATAATGACTCGTCCAGTATACACCTTAGCTCAGCTATACAAGTTCTGTGTTTCCCTACGCAGAATTTTTGGCCCGTTCGGAGCCCAAAAACGTTCATCAAGCATTATATCTGTAATGGCAGGCAACATCAACAGACTTTTAAATTTAAAAAAATAAAAATCACATGATAAGAAATGCCAGCTTTGTATTTCATTGAGACAATATGAAATTAACTGAGATTGAAATGAGAGTGCAAAATTGGTGCCAAAGGGATCCCATGATGCTCTTCGCTGCACTGCGACGTTTGGACCGCTTCGGTTGTGCAAGATGTCCTTTTGAGATACCCCTAGGGAAAACAAGCATGGCAGCACCCTTCATCGCTCGCTCGAGAACAAAACCATAATGGTACCTGCAGAATTATGCCCATTAACGGCAATTAATGGTGCCGCAGCCTTTTGCATCACACTAGCTTGCTTGAATCACAGTATGAGCGATTATGTCGCTTGGTTTCCATGATCGTATTCTACATCTGACTGATCTTAAGACTGAAGAGACGCTGTAATAGACCCCTTTCAAACCTTTCGCCTTTTTTGGAAGCTGTGAAATCCATAAAAAGTGGTGGACAAAGGTGGAATTTCTTGAGTCAGGTTGTGGCGTCGCTCCACGAGTCCTCGTGCGGCGTGAGCACTAATCAAAGCTATTCGTTTGTTCTGTTTGCACGTTGCATGGCGCTGGTTGCTACAACATTGTGCAGTGGTTCGAATCAGAGCCATATATAGAAAGAGTTTTGTCAATGGGTGAAGCTAGCAGAGCCAGGGTGGGTACCAGACGGAGATACAGGTTTTGAAATGATCTCTTGGCGAACCAGATGAAAAATATAATCCCATAGCGGTGGTACGAGAAACAGTTTTAATAAGAGCGTGAATGTTAAATGAAGTAAACATTCATGGATTAAAATAGGGTGCCCGTGGTGCATCAATTATGATGTTGCACAAATATGTAAAAATTTAATGTGCACCTCGAACTCTGTAATGTTCCGACGGAGGCTGACCGATCGGACGGCAGGTTCCCGGCCCTCGGCGTCTGGCTGTACGGATTATGTCTATCATTCTACTAGACATCTTTTTTTGCGTGAGCGTGATTGAAACATCACCTCTACCATATTTGTAATCCCCAAGTTACTCCGCCGACTTATTAATTTCGTCTCGCGACCACAACCGCAGTAATATCCGCGGCATCTGGATGGCCCCATTCCAATTTCTGAAGACGCCCTGGAACATGTCCAGTCTGCTTTCCACCAATGGCGCCTCCTAATTTCCTCCTCTACTTCTAACTGTTTTGCCAAAATGTGTGTATATGCGGCTCTGGCTTAGATCTATCAAATGGCATGTGACTATCGAAATGGGCCTGTTGTTGAGATGAAAGCGCCTCGCGAATACTAGTGTCTATTTTTTCTTCTTGCTCGCACAAGAACAAAGACACAGTAGAGGACCATATAGGAAACGCATGATCGCTGACCTGCAGCTTCTGGGCACCTGCCACATGGCGATATCGGGTGCGCAGCAAGCGAATGCCCATGGCTCAGAGTCCGGTTGAGGCAAGTGTGCAGTGTCCCGCGTTACCACCTCCTAGGCGCCTATGAGGGACGGCGTGCAATTGTTTTTAACGCTTAACCGAGGTACATGAGAACAGATTAACTGTCATTGCATCAGTGCACGCTACCTCAAAGATGTCCATAGCGACAATCGAAGAGTGTGAAATTTGGGTTTTACATTTTCGATGCGCGATTGGCGACAGCAGGAGTATCACTGGGTTGCCTGTTAACACAGCTTCCCCCTCCCGTTTACAACGATTCATGGCGACAGTCTGTGTATGGCTCATTAAAAAAGTTCACCGAAGTGGACCACCCGTAGACGCCGCTTCGCTTCGCACCGCCGGGGCCGAAGCCCCGCTGTTCCCATTCAACATCCGAAAAATCTAGTTCCGTGAAATCAAGGCTGTCCGAGCAGCATCGAAGGCCGACTGAATCCGATAGGATCGCGTCGGGTTGATGCGCACAATCGAGCAAGCCAGCAGTTCAGAAAAAAAAACACGTGCGCATTGTTCCGTTCTCGGCAGCGAGAGTTGCGCCGTCAGGTAGCGTGGTTTGATACAGACTCCGCTTTTATCTATTTTGCGTCACTTCCATGGCAAAGGTTTCGTTACTATGACCACCCAACTTTGCACCCTCTTCCTGGCGCAGAAAAAGACGTAGGTCTACGTCAAACACCTGACTATAGCCACATGCGAAAAGCAGCCGGAGTTACTGTTTGGGCCTTGTAGTGCGTGTGTGATACATTACATGGGTTCTAAAGTCATTGCTGCACCTTTCTGACGGGTGGCAACAAGCTACATCTTGCATTCTGGATTGCGTGTTTATAATGGCATTCTAAAATGACGCAGCTCTTTAGCAGGACAGCGATATTTCTGTGCATGCCAGCTGCCCTATATGCAGGTCTCATTGAGCTGTCGGTGCATACGTGACACCGAAATAACTTTAGTTGATGGGACTCAAGCTACAGTGTACGAGGCGGCTTTTGCGGTTTCGCGGGTCTTCGCTCCGCTTGCGAAAGCCCGCGGCGTCGTTGTCTCTCCGCAATAAAGGCAGAAGGGCTGTTCACAAATGCAACACAACGCCAAATCGCCACTGAGAAAGAGATCTATGCGGCGCTGACGCTCTACCGAATTGTCGACTTAGCAGCGATGTATCGATGCTTTATCGTTCCTCAGCACTGTGGATCAGTACGTAAAAAGGTTGATAAAGTTTGCAGTGTTGGATCTATGCCCTTGGCTGAACTAGTAGTAAAATTGCCGAATTGAGGGACCTCAAAATTGTATTGAGGCACAAGCTAATGCATGGTTATTACTGCGTAAATATCAGGATAAACTAACGCGCAAAAGAGCCACCTGCGTGGGCGAAATATTTCACACTTAGATAGCGGGGTTTAGGAAATCCACCGATATTTCGTGGCCCATGTTCGTGGGGAAATATACCTTTATGCTTATTTTTTTTCTTATACAACATGAAGAGTTATATTCCTATTGCCCAGTTCCCTGTCTCCGAAAGAACGTAAAACCGGAAAACATAACTCTCTACAGAAAGTTTTTCTTCCACTCAAATTCTTCTGGGTGGATTCCGGAGAGGGGAAGGTAGTCGAAAAGCCTTCGAGTGGTGTGACGAAACTGTATGGCACATGATAATTGCCCCAGCGGAGCTAGTTCACACCGTAGCCTCTGGGTGTCGCCGTCGAGGGTAAAATCCGGGAAAACTTCGGTGTATGCTACCGGGTCGAGGCAAGATCTGGCGTTGTGGTCGTAACCACCTTGAATTTCCGTCATCTACAACTTCCAACGCGTAAGTTACCTTCGTTCTCCTCCATCTCCCGTCATCCAGTCTCCTCCCTTTTCTTCCCTAATTCGCCGCGTGACAGATGGACAGAGTCTCCTGTTTACAACATGGCGGTCCCCAAGAGGGAACTCTACAGATGTCTAATACCGCCGTCGCCAATGACCTCCGGGTGAATCCCGAACAAGACACTAGGACAGCAAAGATATCGACAGCTCGTCCTTGCCATCGCGGCAGACCTACAACGGGCCATTAGGCTCCTGTGCCAGGTTGTCGCCGACAAAACCCCTCAAGCGAAGGCCGGGATTTTAAAGCTCTAAAATTTAGGTGGAGCAGATGACCCAAGTGCTACACAGGTGCTCAGCTGAGTGTCATCGGTAATGGCTATCAATCCTAATGATCTCGGCCCGGCTGTCAGACGACGCAGGTCAATGGTAAAGGTTATTTTGTTACGAAACGCTCGGCAGGCCGCACACAGACAAGAAACTGGCCCAGAGCACCACCTCTCTCATGGGGCACCAAAATTTGGAGTCAACCAGTACACAAACGTAGAAGGTCCTTTCAGCCCCAGTGTTCCTCACATGAAACCAACGCAAACAATTCGCGGCACTAAATAACAAACAGCGCGACAAAACCAAATCTTCAGCTGAGTGGGCAAGCCACAAGATACAAACAAAAATCTTAATTTTATAAGTATAAGCATACAATCATACACCGCACGATAAAAAAATGCCGCAAAATAAATCTAACTCCCAATTCAGGAGCCATCAACCAACTTTAAGCTCTTGTTGAATAGTTTTAAATTCAATAATATATATTGCTTCTTCTAGCACAATACAACTTAATTGTCCTGTGTCAAAATTAAACCCAATGTACCATTGCGCTAGAGAGCTGATACGGCGACAACAAAATCTACTTTGCTCTCAGGTATAAATGAATTATGACGAAGCTACAAAACATCAAAACAGAAGATGATCGGCTGTACGTCCGACGTTGCTTCAAATACCACACCGTTTGCGAAATTCGATACACTATACCCATTGGAACAAAACCAGCTGTTAGCAATACTAATAAACATTATGCACATCATTGTCGATAACCTTCGCGACAATGACGCTACAAGCAAGCGAGGACTACGCTACACAGCACACCCGAATCGGGATAGACAACCACCCCACCCAGAGGACCTTGTCCCGCGGTACCAAACATTAATGCCAAGACAGGACACAACGTTTTTCTTATATACGGGATGATGCGCCCAGCATGTATAATAAACCTTTTCTTTGTAAAGCTGTATTCGCAACTTCTGGCCGTGTGTCAGGAGGTTACGGCATTACAGTTCGGAGGTAATCCCCAAACATGACTTACGAGCGTGCAAAGGCGCTAGATACCAAAGTCTAGTGGGGTAACCACTGTAAATGCTGGCCCTGCCCTTGCTGGGGAGACGCGATCAGCGTTTTAGTGTACATGCACGTTCTCTCTCTGCCAACACACAATATCGCATAAATAAAAATACTTTTTGCGACTTTCAAAGCGGACCGGGCTCAAGTAATGGAGGTACCTCATCCAGACTTCTCGCATAACTAACAGTTCTCAAGGAAAGCAACAAGTCCCAGGATGAACGCCAACAGGGTACGCACAAATCTCGCCCCAGACCAAGTGAACGCGCCGCGTAACTAGAGGTGTTCTTCTAAGTCGACAATCGGGACAGGCCCAAACAATGCGATTTTCCCGCACGAGCGTTATTTACTTTCCGTACAGCAAGCCCCGATCCGAAATATTATAATCTACCTGGTCGGTCTTGGAGGTGCTTCAGTTAATAAACTGTTTTTTATCTGCATCGAAAGTTTAGGCAGCGTTAAAAAGCTTATCTTATTTTGAAGATTACACCAGGTCCGTAATTTGGGACATTGACTGCAAGTCAGCATGTGCCATGGTGGAACGTACCTTGTAGGTCGTTCAGATGACATATGACTCCCATTGATGGAATGTCCGAAATTACATATGGTGTTTACTTTGATGGAGCGTACTTGTAGAACATGTGATCATGTCGGTGACTGAGCCGATTGAAAAGAAAAACAAGACTGCAGCATGTCCAGAGGAAGTATTACATACTCTTGAATGTGTCATGTAATCACCGGAAATGTACTTGACGTTGAACAGCCAACGATAAAAAAAGGTCAAAACTAAACCTGCCTTATTGTTTGATGACGTCGGAGGTGAAAAGTTGACTTGACACATTCTCTAAAAAACGAAAACAAAAAAAATGCACTGTTAGAATAAATTAACTGCAACTGGCTATTTTATTAAAGCCCTTTTTTGCAGCCTTAAGCAAGGGGCAGCTGAAATTTATGATTCTAAGTTCAAGCAAATCAGCACGGAAAATTAGAACAATTTATTGCTAAAAACGCGGCTTTGGAGCCTTCTCGCCCTCTACAAGATCCTTCTTCTTCTTGTGGAATGCATCGCATAATCTGTCTCTGAATGGCTTGCCGTCCGTTTCCACTGATATCTGAAATTTGTGCCTCACAGCCTTGTGGCCTCGCTTGCCCCGTCTACCTTCACTGGCTTCAAGTTAAGTCCATTGATCCCACGCAATACTCCCGAAGTTTTAAGGACATGTGTGAACTGTGGGATGGATTTAATTTAGTTTTAATGTTATATTCCTGGATCAGTTCACGATCACTCAGTTCGAGTTCTAACGCATCATCATCATTAATACAATGAAACCATTTAAACCAAGTGTCTTTCCCACCCGTTTCACAGCAAGTGTTGGCAGCTGTGTAGCTGTGAGCCAAGCCAGATGAGAGGCAAGTGATGGGCGTTGATTAAGTGCAGATGTGTTGCTGGAAGCTTTACTCGTCATGCTTTGTGCACAAAGGACTGTAGAGTAAAAAAAATTACGGTTATGGGGAAACTTCTAGACTCATAAACTACTCCAATGTTTCACGAATTGCATGTATTCGCTAAGAATTTTCTTTAGTTTATGTACCGTAATTACACGATTGTAACTCCAGTTGACTCTAATCCCCCCTCCCCCATACACACACACGCATTGCCAATCAGCAAATAAGAAAAGCTTAAGGGACATTTTACGGTGAACACGTGGGCACGGCTGGCTATCTCTTTGCAAAACCCAGCCTCCAGCACGCGATAGGTGCCTTCTGGCGTGCTTTGGCTACGCATGCACACGCGAGGAGCATGAGGTGCCCAGGCGTTATCGAAACTAGGAAGCTCCCGCTTGAGGCGAGATAACAGAAGCTGCTGCCTGTCGTTCTCACTCTGTCTACGACTAGATACTACGATTCGTCCGCACTGGTGATATATTTCCTGTCGTCGTCACTGCGATGTTCTTAAAGCAAGTCGTTCGTGGCGACCAACGAAATCTCGCATTTTGTTAATGACAGCATCAACGGCATCTTTTGATAGCGCACTTGTGCGCTACCGATAGCGCACGCTTGTGCGGCATGCATCCCCACTTATCCAAACTTTCGCCCACGGAGCTTCGTCTGCTGTAACAGTTAAGACCCCGTGGCGTTGCAGACTCCACTGGAGCTACACCGCTCCAACGGGTCGAACGTGCACCCAGCAACGCAGGTCTTCGTCACTTCCGGATGAAGAATAGCCATTAAACGAGTACTCAAAGCCTAGACTGCCCGAATCAAGCGTGTAAATAAAAACAAATATGTAGTTGACGTTTTAGTATTGTCTCTGCACTCGATCACACGACCTGTGACCGTGAATCGTGCGAAAAAAAGCCGCAAGGAGATAGGTCGTCAAGTTGGGCTGTTCCAGCGGACATTCCGAAGCTGGAGCTTACAAGAAGTGCTGCCATCCCTGAGAGTCGGGCGCCGTGTGCTGTTCACCTACGTACATTCGGACTAATTTGCTAATCGCAATCACTAATACTCGTTCGCCAAACTTTAGAAAAAGAACGTGTAAAATGAGCGCACAGAATAGCGCAATATTACAGGAACAGCCGGCTGAACTCGTAACAAGTCGAGGTGGTCATTGTATCGCGATTGTTTCGTTTTTGTCGGCGATGCAATGTTCTGGTTCGACCTGCAAATCGACCCCCCCTCCCCTCCCCCCCCCCAATCAAATTTTTCAAAATTAAAAATGGGTCAACTTACATTCGTCCAAATACGGTATTAAGAAGTACGGCAACGTCACTATTGATGTTTTGCAGCAGTGGATGTCTCTTTTCAGTTGCTTGCCCAAAGTTGTACTATAGTCGGTTGCGAGTTGAGAAGGTAAGAGAGGCTGCTCCCACAAGCGTGATGCGCCGGTTTCAAATTCCTCCGCAGTCGAAAGAAGAGTTCACTGGAAACGCTCTTTGTTCCGCTTCAATAGAGAGTGATGCCAACTTGTCTCAGATCCCACTTTTAAGGAAAGCGACCGTTGTATTCATTGGAGCGGGAACCGAGCCCCTGAAAGCAGCCTTTGTATCCATCGGAGGGTGAAGCTAATCCCCGAAAGTCGTCTTTGTTTCCATCGGAGGGCGAAAACTTAATCTCCCTCTCGTGGCTTCCACAGTGCTAAGTCAAAGTCGAAAGCTAAAGCAAATATGTACAGAAAGGCAAGACCCTCCTCGCGCGTTGGCCGCAACGTCGCGGAAACGATGGGACGCTATTGGATGCGGAGGTGGCGGAGGGATATATGATTTCCTTCGAGGGGCATTTGCCGCTACCTTCTTGACTTGTAACCTACTATAGTATCCGGGATTCCTTGTTCTTTTGGCATTACGGGATGCCATTTTACGCGGCCACTTCATCGGCTGTCAGCATGGACGGATCCGGAGGAAGAAAAGTGCTGGACAGCTGTCTTCCTCGGCCACATAACGCCTCAGAAGAACGTCGCCATGGACATCCACAAACAATACTTCTAACATATATTTGTAGAAATCAGATGTCTCATACACCCCCACTTTGGTGACGAAATACCAGAAGAATCGCAACGAAGTTAAAACGCCGAAGATTGTGACAGAGAAATAGCAAAACTGTAGCCATTATGGCCAAGCTTGCAGTGTACACTGCTGTCAACATTTGAGAGACGCTGATTGATTGAAAAGAGGAAAGGTTGTGTGGCAAGACCATTGTGTTGTTGCAACAGTTAGTACAGGTTTACAGCAAAAGATAATTTCAGGTTCATCGTAGTGCACACTTTGTTGTTGGCATTGCAAAAACACTGAGCGGGCACTTCCGTCTAGTTTGTCCAAAACTGTACCTGAAAAACTGCCCCCGCTGCACGCTTTGGGACGACTTGTAGTGCTTTGTATTTGTGAGCACTAACCCGGGAAGCTAAAGTATTCTACGAAAAGACAAAAATAACATAGTGAGTCAAAGAAAATTAAGCTCATAGTGATACAGCAGAAACCAGGAGCAGTAAGCCAACCTGCTTGAGGCTGATGGTCCGTCACTGTATGGCAAGTAATATAAAGGTTGTGCAAATACGCGGACAAGGAGGTATAAACGACGTTTTGGGGCGGACGCCCTTCTTCAAATAATACACGCGAAAGGCGGCAAGAAACAAGCAGCGGTCGGACACGTCACAAAAACAGGGGTAGGTACGTGGGCCGAGAGGGAGGGAAAGGCGAAACCATTAGAAGACGAAGTACAACTTCTTCGCCTGACATCTAACGCAGTTAAAACCAAAAAAAAGCAGGGCGCGGAAGCGCCACGGGATCTTGAACTTGCATAGCGGCGTCTTCCGCGAGAACACGACACCCAAAATGGTCTTCAAGAGTCCCCGGCCGCCACAACCACGACCGAAGCGGTTACGACGGGCAGCCGCGCGGTACGGATCGGTTCGAGGAAGTCCCCCACCCCAGGTGTCGGGTGAGGCGGGTTAACTTCGGCGCAGTTTGTCTCAAAAAGACTAAAACAAACACTGTTTTGCTAACAGCAGTACGGACAATTTATTGCTATTCGTTTTGAGTATTTATTTATTGGCCTCCGAGTCCCCGAAACCGCCGAGTGCCGAAATCCCCAACGCGGGAAGGACGTCCGCAAACCGGCACGAACACAAGAGCCAATCGCCTAGATCCCCCCCCCCCCCGCTCCCACGCCCCGAAAAAAAGAAATGGGCATTTTGAACCATTTGGGAAACCCTCTCAACCAACCCCTCCCCCTTCTCTCCCCCCCCCCCTCCCTGATCTGCATTAAATATTCGAAGTAAATAAACTAAGAGAGCCTGAAACATACAGAATGTTGGAGACACTACGGCAGTTCGGTTTACGTTATTTTCTACTCCTGACTAGGCAGTGTATGTACAGTCGGGAGCAAAAGTTTGCGGGGCACGGGAGCGCGTGCCGAAACGCATCGCCGCGCCGTCCGACGACGCCGCCACTATGTCAGAGGAGCACGCGCTTTGAGCATGCGCGCCTTTCGTACTCGCTATCATGTCTCTTTCGCTCGTTTCTTTCCGACTGCACTCCTGATAACAAGAGTCGGCGCCAGGGGAACGAGTTAGCGATTCGCTGGCTGTCATGCTGCGCGTCTGCTTCAGCCGCCTCAGCCGCTGCGCTTTGTGACGGAGCTCGCCGGGTGGGGTAACCAGGCGCTTTGTCACCCAGCGCGGCTGCTGAGCAGCTGAAGAGGACGCGAGGCATGACAGCCACCGAAGCGGCAACTTGCGCCCCTGGCGACTCCGGTTATCAGGAGTGAGTCGGACTTAAACGAGCGAAAGAGATACTGACTCCCAGCACGAAGAATGCGCATGCGCAAAGCGCAGCTCCTATAATGCTGGTGGCGCACTGTTGCACGGCGCGGCGATGCATTTCGGCACGCGCTCCCGTGCCCGCAAACTTTGCTTCCCGACTGTACATCGCGCAGGCAAAGCCGCGTTCAGCATGTGCTTGGCAATAGGCTGCACCCACACGTCCAATGAGGCAAGGCGGCACCAAACTGCACTTTCTGCGCCAGGCTTATCGTTCGTGCGACAGGCTGCACTTTCTACACCACGCTCCCCATTCGTGCGCGTGTTCGAGTTGCGGCTGAAATGTGCTTATACGAAGTGGTTGGACGTGGAGAGTCTAGGGATTGCGATGCTATGACGTTCACCAGTGACACTGAGTGGAAACATCACCACAAGAAGTACGTAGCGTTCCAATCGGTATCATTGTAACTCCGATAGGAAATAAAATCATTCCGATAGAGCTCAGCGCAAACTGTACCTTATGTGTCCCGTAGCTTGCTGCCCAGCTGAGCTCACTCCTAAGGAATTGCTACTGAAGGTTCGGCCAGCAAATTGGTATATTACACAGTTCTCAACGCTGTCTATTTGTCCGTCCCCTCTGATTTATGATTGTCTTGTTCGCCACACCTGGACGGAGGTTGTAGGAAATTTATAATATGACCTCCAGATATTCCTATTCGATCAAAAGTAAAACCCGTCATGCAAGAACCTGCCGCCACAGCGTCACCGGCTGGGTTCATTGAGACACTGAACTGAAAAAACGGGACTTCGCGAAGTTGATCGTATACAATGAAAATTCATTATTAACGTCACATCGTTTACGAGCTCGTGCCGCGGGAAATCTGGCGTCGTGACGCGAAAGTCCGGCTTTGGTCAAGAGGGCCATGACGGCAGATCCATACGTCCTCGCGTAGGTATTTCATACAACCCACAAAGCTCACGTGAAACGTTATGTCATGCATGTAATGAAAATGAGTAATAGATGACATGTAATGCGAATTAAAGGTCGCCGGATGTCGCCGCGTGTCTCCAATGATTTCATTTTATTAAGTGATTCATGGGCCTTAGAGAAAACCCTAATGAATTTTAGGAGGGAATCGCAACCTCAACCATGCGTTTGCAGAACCAGACACGTTACTGACTACGCTACGCAAGACACGCTTGCACGGCATGGGAACGAGGAATGTTGGGTCATGAGAACCAGTTTGTTGTGTTACTCAAGAGCATGGAAACGAATGAGAAGGCGGTTGCAACGTGGCCGTATAACGCTATGGCATTAAACTTTGAAAGGCGAGGTTTAAACGTCTTCCAAGTCCTTTTGGGTGCCACTAAAAAATTAAAGATCTCTAATTGGATAATTCGTTTAGCATATTAAACGCAAATGTCATGGGTGACAGGTGACATATTTACTATAATGAGTTAAAATTGCGTTTGTTTGTATGAAAGTCTGTCAACTATGTTCTTCAAGTCGAACATTCTCGAACCTTGCCAAAAGTTGGAACGTGCGTCAAGCCAGTAGCACCGCCGGTTCGACGAAATTCGCGACATTCCTAGCTCTGACTGCTCGAATTTTCAACCTGGCTCGCACATAAGATGAAGTTGGGTATTTAGGCAACTCACTAAAACGCACTGATTTGTTCATAACTAACCAAGGTCATTCATATGGATTTACGAAAAAATAGACACAAGAACACAAGACAACGACATTTCCTGGAATACAAAAATAACGCAAAGGCACAAAGCTTTATATTTCCTTCTGTATGTTTTTACGAAGCCGACGCTTCTCAGATGTCCAAAAGTTTCCTACCATATATTCCTAGTACCAAAATGTACAATCTTATATTGAATATGTGTCAGTTCAACTGTTAAAATTCGAATAAATGAAATCATTTTAACAAAATGTTTTAGCAAGCTAGTATAAATATTTATCAAAGGCGAATGCAAAAGTTCAAGACTGGCACAATAGTGTCGCGAAATTGTGCTGGGGTATAAACTTAAACACCTCGTACGGAGAAATTCAATGCCGTAACGCGATGTTCGGCCACGAGCTCATCGTTCTAAAGAATGCTTCGGCACATGTGGGTGTGCACCAGTTAAACTATTTTATGCACAACTTTCATTCATCAATCGTTGTTCCACTCACCTGCCCCGTAAAATACATTCGGGTCGCAATATCCTCCCTTGGTTTGGACGTCGCCGGCTCAGTAGAACTATTATAGTTTGTCAACCTCTCGTCAAAGTATCTTATATAATCTACACTTAGAACAAACTCCGTGCTATCAGTGATAAACTCCACGAAAGCGTAGCTCTGAGCGCATATATTCGTAACGCGCGGGCACAGCCGAGCCAGCCAGCAAATAAACAGCGAAACAGACGAGTCGATGAGTCCCGACTACGAGTGTCCGGGTCTTTCCAAGGCGAAAGTGGCGAGAGACATGCTGCGTGCCATGAACGCCTGGTCGGTGTGGTGGTTGACGAGTGGCGGCACTTGGAGGGCTTGGGCTTGGTGGCGTGATTTGTGATCAGGGTTGTTGTATGACCTGCTTGTTTTCCTTTAACATAAGCGACTTCCCGGTTCATGTTCCGAAGCCGTTTGCTCTTGCATACAAATTTTATTTTTTCGCGAGTTGTCATCTTCTGACGAAATGGTCGTACTCGTGCCGCTCGTATCAACAAAATTTACGCCCCCGACTGTACGTTTTAATGTACGTCAAAGTTCCTTAAGGTGCAGAGAGACACAGTCCATGTACGGTCAAAATTTATATCGAGGACTTTTGACGGCACTTTTCGGCCCCGACTGCTACCAGCAATGCCGATAAGTGGTGTTTGCCGGCAAGTCAAACAGACAGGTTGACAAATCACATATGCTTGATGTACACACAGATACATTCGGCTGTCCACCAGAAAGCGCTGACTGTCCAAGAGAATCCCTCTGATGAATTTTGCAATAGGGTGGTGGATTCCAACACCAGTTACCTATTCATAAAACGGGTGTAGTTTTGCACAGCTCGGGTGTGACCAAACGCACAAACGGCTGTCGGCAACCATGTCACTGCCATATTTATAGGTTCCCTTACACACGCCGACTTAAACCGTACATTTTCCCTGGTCTCCAGTGCAGCTGTACAGGATCAAACTACAAACAACTCGTAACACACTTGCCTTTGACTCCAACCGACTAAGACGAGACCTTTTTTAAGCCTCTTAGGACGGCTTACGGCCTGATGCGTAATGATGTAGCCGTTCGTAAGGAGTCGCAAAACGCTTAACTACCGGTTTTATATAAGTCGGTTCTAATCAAGCGGAGCTGTGTGAACGGGTCTTAAGTCTTATTTGTTATCCCTCCACGCGCCCTCGCGCCCCCACGCGGCCGCTAGCACTGCGAAAAAACGGTACCAAGCCCAAGGGAAACGCAGGCAACGTACTTCACCGCCACTTCTCTGGACATGCGGACAACAACTCGAGAGTAATCTCCTCGAGGGCACAGACTGCGATATGGTGGTGTGAGGATCCGGCAAAAACTGCACGCAATTCAGCGGGATCATCCTGCCGGCTGTGACTTCCTGAATTCCAATTAATTCACACATAAGTCACGTTTTCAGTAAAACTTTAGGGTAGTAGTTCTAAGGTGTCGCCTCTGACCACAACGCACTGCATCACAGCGGTCAGAACTACATGTTCGCATATTGTCACCAGGAACTCTGCGGAGGCACAGAACGGAAAACCGCACTGATCACTCAAACAAGGACAACTGGAGGCGGGTGTGCAGCAAGAGTGAAATGCTAGGCTCCCCCTGGACAAAATAAAGTCGGGCATAATTTACCAATAGAATTCCCGCAACCCTGGTCTGACATGGAAATATTCACAAACTCAAAGAGCGAAAACTCTCTGGCATGAACAATCGTAAAGAGTAAATCCAAGACATTTTGACGATGCGCGAACAAAGGTGGTTGCGCGCGTCACATCTACTAAAAAAGCGATGGCATCTAACCAATCGCACGTGGACGGCCGGAGGCGTAGTTGGGGCGGCACGACACGCGACACTACAGGTCTCAAAGGGAACGAGATTTTCCTCGCATAAAGAACAATTGCGCAGCCTGATATGGCCTAAAGGGCAAAACTGAGAGCGTCCGACGGCGCAGCTGAATAGTGGAAAATCGAGGCGCTCCTCGCTAAGGGTGATAATTAAAAATCTCAGTAGCTAGGACAAATGATTTTCGGCAAAGACAACGTCTAGGTCCGCCTTCACTCGTCGAGCAAACAGTCATGTCGCATTTCGTGCGGTTTTGCTGCTCCAGAGATCGCCCCCATAAGAAGTGCAGGAGCAATGCCCCAATCCACCCGGAAACAGGCCCGGAATCGGAATGAAAGTCCCAATGTAAATCAGGCCGCACTTTTGCCTGGAAACAATGCAAGGTTGTAGTCTGATACCACAGTCTCTTGTTTCGTTATGAAAGTGACACAGCAACACAAAGCTATTGGTAGAAATATTTTAATCCACTCAGATTCAACTTGGGGGCTTCGGGATCGGGGAAAGTCATCGATGAAACCTCGGAATGGTACGCCGCCACTGTATACTTCATGTCGATTGTCAAATTTGTGCAAATACTCACCGAAACCTGGGGACGTCACCGTCGAGATTAAAATAGGGTCTAGATCCGGACTATGCCCCACGGCCGTCACACGATTGGGCGTAGAGTTCGCTACCACCGAGAACGTCTGTAGTTGCCCACTTTTCGCGCAAGAGTCCCCTTTCTGCTTTTCTGTCTCCCGTCGTTCAGTTTCTTCTGCTTTGTTCTCGCGGCCGACGCGTGCGGGACGGACGGGCGCCTATCTCCAACGTGCGCGATCCCCTGCCCGAGCTCGCCGTCTGTCTAAGCCGAAACAATTGTAGGCCCTCGGGTGCCGACGCACCCCGGCGGGGAAATCCGCAGACGTCTAGCGTGACACTCGACAATGTCCTACAGATGGGTTTCAAGCAGGGCGCTCGGGCACAAAGGGTCCCGACAGCTCGTCCCTGCTATGGCGGCGGCTAACTTCAAGCCGTTTAACTCCGTTTCCAGCTTGTCGACCCGATGTTGGCCGACGACACCATACACACTACAACACGATATAACGCAGATAAAACTACTCACGCGCTCTTCGATGGTACACCCTCTGGTCGACGTTGCTGGACCCTCTATTAGCGCGCGCTGTTCAATCAAGGTTGTTTAAACAAAACGGGACCCGGCATGACTTCATGCCCAGCGATGAAGAATAAAGAACTCTAACCCAGACTGCCTTCGCACCGACGCACTCTGCCGGGCTCAGATCCAAACTCCCAATGTCTTCTCGCCGGTCGGTCCACCATGTTAGTCTTAGGCTACGTATGTACGTTAAATAATGTCGACAAACCAACGGCTGCCTCCTGCCTCGCCGCGCAAAACGAACACTGAAATACTTGAAATTTACACTAAAACAAACAACCGAGAGGAAATTCCCATGGCTTCGCTCCGGAGAAAATAATAACGAAGGTTTCAATTATATATTCCTTCAACCCAAACATAGAGTTTCTTTTTGTTTTTCGATTGTTGTCTTTCTTTTCTGCCACACTGGGCACCCGGTTTCATGTCATCCTCTCTCTTGTTTTCTTTCCATGTATTTTTCTACCAATAGCTTTTTTTTTCTTCTGTACAGTTTAAGTTTTTCTCGGATGTGAGAGTATGTCGTCTCGCAATACCTTCCTGAACATTGCGAGGGAAATAAACAAACGGTAACGCGCTAGTCTGGGTCAGTCACAGTTTTGACGAAACCGCAGGATGCAAGGTGGTGTTTTCATTAACTTGAAGGCACGGGTTTGTCTCATTCAGTGATTAGTCTCAGGATTGCATTCATTGACTTTTGCTGGTGACAATATAATAAAAACAGGATCACTCACCTATCTTGACTGTTGGTTAAGGACGTTGACGATGCTCGTCTTTTATTTTATTGTAGCGAATGGCTTTGCGCGGAGAGAATTCTAACGCATGTTTCCTGGCTTTGAAATTCAATGATTTATTCTATGCGGTTTTTAGTGACAGCAAAAACATCTTTGCACTACCCCTCTTAGTCTGACCCACTTTAGATTCGCGTGTAACATATTGAAATGGTGGATGTATTTTTTTATGAAGGTAGCTATAATATTGCCCCAATTAAGTGCTAGGCCAAGTAGAATGAGGAATTTTATGTTAATGGTAGTGCTTCCTAATAAAGTTTTTTTTAATGTTGCCATTCGCGTTTTAATGTATTATTAATTTGTTTCGACATGCTTTTAACAGCATTGAATAAGCATAAGCCAACATGGTTATCTGTTCCGTGTTTACACTCTGTCTAACTTTGTCGCCTGTTGTCTGTATGAAATAAATTATACAAGTATACGTGAATTTCCTAAGGACGCTAGCGTTTGTTTTACCCATTAAATATAGAGAACAAACTAAAGAATATATGTACATTTTCAGGGCGCACAATTTCATTTATATAACGCAGCTTATACGTCTAAATAAATGAAATGTAGGGATTTATGTAAATTTTTCTCTACCTGTCACTCCAGATCTGCGAAGCAACGAAGCAGTATCCATCTCTAAAAATTGGAATGGCATTGTTTAATCTGGAATCCGAAGACACCACAAGACGATGTGATAGAACGAGTTATTTCAGATTTGCTGCGGGCTACTGGCGAACCGAAGGAGTTTCTGAATATTTCAGAAAAACTGTTAATCAGTCCAACTTTATCCAGTCAAATAAAACGTGCCCAACCTGAAAAAAAAACTCCAAATGTTATATTTTAATTTGATTAAAAGGAATTACCAGCATATGTTTCCTGTTTCTGTTAAAAAGTACACTTTTTTGTTTTAGAATTGTAGTAAAATGTTCGGCTCCTCGTCGAACATACCTAAGTAGTCCTTAATATTTTGATATAGGGTATATGTTTGCGCATCATAAATTAGCTTGATAAATTTCAATCCGATGTAAACGTTTCAAACCGTAAGGGCAGTGCATCATTCTCCGACAAACAAATCGTGTAAGACTACTTGGCGCACTGAAAAAATATTCCGCAGAACTCTGTTCTTTTTGTCACAAAAAATTAGTTCGCTTCACTTGAACTGGCTGAACTAGTTTAGCAGTTCAGGAACTAGTGCTTTCGATTCAAATGGACGTTGCACGGCCGCTGCTATGGCGCGTTAGATTTATTTCAGTTCTGAAGTACTTCAGAACCCCACTCTTACAAACAAGGGTCTATCCAGTCCTCCCTGTAGGCATTAACGCTCTTGTAACCTATTGTTATTCAAAATAGGATAAACTTTCGTCTCTGAAAGCCAGAAAGAAGCGTTTCTCCTTCAACTGCATCTCAGTATTGCGGCCCCGAAAGGAGCGGATCGAACTTAATAACTTTAAAGATACACTGACAGGGCAGTGATGCTCGCCAAGATTTTTATTTTTTGCATGACGTATGAGAGTTCAGCTACATAAAACAGAACTTGCGGCTCCAATTTTTTTCTCACTAATTCCCGATTGAGAACTTGCCGGTTTCTGCAGTCATCAATTTTTTCCTCAGTGGCTTCAAAAACACTCTTCGAAAAAGGGGGACCAAAAGGAGGTAACAGACCGCCTTTACCACCCTCCTCCCGGCCAGGGGGAAGCGCTCCGCTTGATACCTTCTCAGGCGCAGCAGACGCTAATAATTCGGTGCTACAAGGTGAGGTTCGCCGCGAAGGAGCACCAACGGGGTAAGTATTACCTCCCAGAGGGTGCACCTGTTTGGACGCTGCCAAAGCCTGGGCGCTGCAATTGGCTGTGGGAAGGCGCAAACGAGTTCGCTAATTGGTCGCCTCGTGTTACACGTCGTTCTTCGCGCATGGGTGGGAGAGCGCCCGCCCGGGGCCGAGCGCCTTCCCCGCCGCGGCGACGCTCCCGGTCATAACGGTCTTTCTTCTCGAACGTTCGGCGGAGGTGTCCCAGCGCAGGAACGTTCTTTATTGTTCGGTTCGGCTCAGACTCTTCTCACGAAGTCACCGAGAGAGCTGCATTGACTTCAGTCGAAGATCCAAGTCGTGTGTACCATATGCAGGTAAGAAAATGTTTTACGCGAGGGGGAGTTGGCGTCGGTTATGACCACCCCGGGAAAGGCGACCCCCGTCTTCTTTAGACAAAGGGTTGGCGGACATGTTGGCACGTCTGAAAGCGTCGAGCGTTCGATAAAATTAGTGTGTGGCGCGAACGCAGACACGGTTTAGACCATCGAAGAAGAGCAAGAACAGGAATGACTGTCGCTTGCACTAGCGCATATTTAGAAGGTTGACATACGCTAACCAGTGGCGTAGCCAAAAGCTTTTCCTGGTGTATGTGTGCAGGTGGAGGAGGCACCTCCGTGTTTCATGATAAGCGAGGCTATCAGTTCAAGGAGAAAGCATGACACGCTACATTTGAGACACTGAATGTTTTGGTGACTTATACGTAATGTAACCTAACGTAAGAAAAGGCGGCAGCGTGAATTAGCCTTTAAACATTTGCACCAAGGTTTGGATCGCAAATAAGATCATCAGAATATTACAGAACGATACCTTGGGTTCAGGAGTCATTTCCGGTAATCAATTCCCCGTTCGGTGCTTCGCTGCACTACCTCAGAGCTGCAATTACATGGACCAGGCGCCGAGTCTCCTGAGTGATACTAAGATCAAAACATTCTATTACGAGATGTGACTATCGACAAGCTTTACACATTTTCAATATTTACGTTTTACGTAGAAACAGAAAGCGGGATCATAAGTGAAAGATGTATTTTCATTTATATATGTGTACTGGTATATATATATGTCAAATATGTAAAATGGGGGAAACGTATAAAATAAATGTAATAAAATAGAAAAGCGCAGAAGCACATAAATGAAAACTTTGGTGGAGTTTACAATGATTTCCTTCTATGGGCTTTTTCATTTCTTACCTTTTTTCATTTGATATGTACGACACAATCATCTGCATATTTCAAATATTACTCCTCAGAAATTTATAGGCAAAGAAAAAGGACATGTATATCTATATAGATTAATAAAGTATTACCTAAGTTTATTGCTTGGGACGTTAATGGTAAAGAGTGAACAGATGGCGATAAAAAACTAAAGTTACGTTTTGCATATAATTAAAATACTACGATATCCGGTAGCCTGATTGAGGCCTTGTTCCAGACATTTCTGTTAGCCGCAATATTTGTGTGGACCGCAACGATGGGCTCTCCGAGTGTTCTGTGTGAAGAGGACACACGGGAATTTTGAATAGTGTGGAGATTTCGCAAAATGCCGTATTTGCTCAAAGAATAAACTCACTATTTATAAACGATGTGTGTTTCCCTACTATCGCATAGAGCACGCACGCAGATAACCAACCATCATCGTATTGAAACAAATATCGCTACAGACGAAGAGACCTAAATCAAATAATGTGAAAATCAGATCGCACTTGAACGATAGCCTTCGCGAGCTTGAATTTGCCTGGCTTATTCAGTGCAGTAAGACTTGCGCTCGTTATTTGAAAAATGTAATGAATTACAATTACAATTACCGGCCGAGCGTCGCTCGAGATTGGCGTGCGAGAATGCTAGACAAGGATCCAACTGGAGCAGCCGCAACGCAACAGCCTTGACAACTCGGCGGACGACTAGTCTCAGCCAGCCACAGGGAAAAAACCGGAACGAGAGTCGACGAACAGTAAAGCGTTTGCTCGTATCTCCCCGAACGTGTGACTTCTTCGAAGGGCACCGATGGGGCGGCAGTAATATTGAGCGACCCACATTACTCGCGCATCCAACGTGGGGCCCGATTGGTCTGCCGCTTGTTCCGTTCGTCCCAAGGAGTCACACAGATCCATTGAACGTTAGTGCGGAGTAGATAAAAAGGCGCTAGCGATGCCCCCAGAGGAGGTGGGCCTCGATAGCAACGAGGACGACTCGTCTGCGAGCGAGGTTCAGAGTGTGTCTGACATTGCGGGGGCCGGAGGGGACTATAGTACCCGGAAATATCAAGATGCTGGGATCTTACCACCAGCTCCAGCTGGAGGCGCGGCAAGCATCGGCGAGTTTATGCGCTCCATGGCGGTAATGATGGAGGCGACGTCGCGACATATCGCGACGGCTCCAGGAGTCGCGAGTGCGGCGTCTACGTCTCTGTTCGACCGCGATTTTCCGTGCCGCCGCCGACCTATGTGGGATACTCCGACGGAAAATCGGTTCACGAATTCTCGCAGGACCTGGACGCGTATGTAGCCGCGTTGGCAGCATCAGAGGAAACGGCCTTGGTGCAGATCGTGCCGATTGCATTAACGGGCTTCGCGTCGCGTTGGAGACGGTTGTAAGGGTCGTTCCTATCAATGGCGCACTTCCGGACGCGGCTTAGGGGGAATCGTTGGTCTCCCGATTATTGGATGCGGATTAGGGACGGGCTATCTCAATCGCAATCAGCACCCGGACGAGAACCTCGATGGAGTACGTTCGCGCGCTCCGGGAGCTCTACTCGAGGGCCGAACCATTTGCATCTGACGCACACTCTTAAAAAAAGAGGGGTACTGCAATATTCTTCTTGGAAGCTGATTTGCACACAGGGCAACCCTTTTGGAGGTAAAGTTACTGCCTGGAACGAGGGTGCAAACCTACGTCCTAGGTTTTATTGTGCAACATTGCCTCTCTTTTGGAGGTAACCTTAGTTTCTTTTGGGGTTAAAAGTGCATCGTTTGAAGTGAGCCTTTGCCTCCTTTGGGGGGAACTTCAACCCCCTTGCAGGAAGGCAAGACGACATAACTGAGGGGCGCAGTTTTACCTCCATTTGGAGGCAACAGCACCTGCTATGGGGGATGGTTTTCGCTCCATATAGAGAGGAGAGTTGCCCCATTTTGGGGCCAATAGTGCACGCCCCTTGTTTCCAACTTTTATTTCCTTATGGAGGGAGTTATGATCCACTTTAGAGTTGTATGTATACAATAGAAAAAACAGCTCAAAGAACGCGGGCCAACGAAGAACAAACTCGACAGGACAGTGCTTTCCTGTCGTGTTTGTTCATCGTAGTCCGCGCTTTCGGCGGTTGTTTTCCCATCATGTATAACGGCAACCAACTGGCCCAGTTCACCAATTTATTACAGGTTAAATGTACACTTGATGGAATCGCTTTTACCCTCTAAAGAAAAGTACTATGGCCCTTTGTCGGTGGGATAGTACATGCTTCAAGGGTGGGCCTCATAATAGTTGAAGACGGCCTAGTTTTGAAAGTAAATGACAATGTTTTATTGAGTCTGTCACAAACAAACTGGAACAAAAACAATGGCATGACTAGACATCTTGTAAAAGTCCTAAGATGAAACCACTAAGCGCAATAAAGGCATTTGGGACAACACTTTCGGGGCTCTGGTTCGCGACAGTCAATAAAATTATCACAAAAAAGTGCATTAGCAATCAGTGTCTACCCGGAAAATAACAGTGAATGCTTGGAACACTGCTTGGAATATTGAAGCTTTACCGGGGTGAACTCAAATGACCGAAACTTGTACAAACCAGAATCAAAATAAACGCATTGTGATATAACATAGATCCTGTATCAAACATATTGCAAACAGCAATACAAGCCAAGACACGACTAGCAATGACTAGTGCGTTGCAACTCAAGAACAGCAGTACACTATGCCCGTCCTATCCACAGTAGTGGAATGAACGCTGTGGTAGAGGAAAGCAGAATCCGGGATTTGCTATTTTAATGTGGAAAGAAGAAAGGACTCGTATCTCCTGCTGCTAATGAGCTGCAACAAGCTAGCGCGAGGGCCAAAGAGGATCTAACCCACATCAAATGAATATCAAAAATCCGTTTTGACCATCTTCTATTTAAACCCTGCAAGTCAGTAAAAAACATCCTAGTATTTAAACCTTGGAAGCACAAAGCACTGCGAACATATAACCACAACCCTCAAATGCTTTCAGGCACCGAATATGAAAGAGACTGAAATAAATTAAGTATGGCAATGCTGCGCAAAGCAAAAAAGCTGTGATTTTGGAAATTACAAAAATGTGACTACAAAGCAATATCATTGACTTTCTGTAACTCTCAGAATCAACCACCCTGCCATATGTCAGACAAATAGAAAACATTAAACAAACGACATAAAACAAATTCCTAAACCTGCATTAAAAGCCCTTAAAAACGAAAATACTTTTTGGCATTTCTTTTAGGTTTGAAGGCAATGTGTTGCACGTGACTACACGTTTGAGTGTTTCATATCAATTAAATTACTCTAGTGCATAAAATCTGCGCCTTAACTGGTGATCGTACTCGTAGTTAAAGATGAAGTAGAGGCAGAATACAACCAGGAATGCCTCGGCAGTGACGCGGCTTCTGACTGGTCTCCCTCCACTGCCACATCTGGGCGCCAAATGTTAGTTGAGGCCGACGGCCAGCCACGTGTGAATTGTAGTGCTTATTTTCTGAAGCCAAAAAATGCGAATCTTGTGATATGAAGTTGAAAACTATCATCTACAATTTCAAAGAAACTATGAATAAATAGATTGTTCTAAAGACGCATCTGGAGCATTTGATGAACCACTGATTTAGCATTACAAAGCATCAACCCTACTTACCACATGTTGACCAGTTGGCTGTTGACTATTACATTTGACTAAAATTATCTACAAGGCGGGAGGTAATCGTAGATTAGTAAGCACTGTATTCACCGGTCATGTTCTAATTTGTCACTGATTTAGCTGGTGACTAACAAATCTTAGTCAGAGGTACAACTACTGTAGCAGGCAAGTATATGCAAGTGCTGATTGTTGGGCGGGTTGGTATTGTACGTGGAAAAACATGATTGCGCTGTAGACAGGAGAAAGGAAGACATATACCAGAGAGCGCTAGAACATTAGCTACTCAGCGCACCAAAGCAGATCTCCATTCCGCAACAACCATGACTGTCGAACTTGGCAAATATATCTGTTTGCCAGAAGTGCTCTACCAGATGAAATTGAATGTATGTTTTATCTAGACATGAACAGTACACAAGGAAGAAAGCACAGAAAAACAGCACGCCGAAAAAGACATCACAAGCGCTATGTGTCTTAATTTAATTTATTTTCTCAATGTGTACCCTCGATTTTCTCTGGAAAATGATAAACACCAAGGCACAAATAAAAATAAAATCGAAACCTCATTTCAAGTGCCCAAATGCGGACAAGAACATCAAAATAATACCTAACTACGCTTACCTGCAGTTGACGGTGTTAAGATTGTCAAGAGATGCGTAAAAGGTATGACGCATCCCGTACCCTCATAGAAATCACCTCTGACGTTGCTGCAGGACGAAAGAAATATATTCAATCAACTTCAAATAATGCAAACTTGGGCCATATCTAACTCGCCTACTGAATGATCAGACTTTTAGAAAGTGCCTGATCAGCAAAAAAGACAAACAACATCGTTATAGCTCGCCGGCAATGGCGACATAGCCTTCTCAACAGCCTTCCTATAATGTTTTTGAATGATGCTCGCCAAATGTAAAATTCGTCGTCGGATTTTTTTCCGAAGTAATAAGCCAGATTAAAATTGAATGCATGTTTATGTAGACATGAGAAGGACGGCACACATGGACGAAAACATAAAAGAATTACACTAAAAAAGACACAGTCAAGCACCTTCTGTCTATCTAATTTATTATCAAGTATACCTAAATTTTCTCTAGGAAAGACAAATAGCACACACACACCAAAGTATAGGATTAGAGAGCCCATTTCAAGTATACTGAATGGGAACAAGAAAATAAAGTAAATTATCGGACTACACTTACCTGCAGTAAACGGTGCTTAGAACTATCGCGAGATGAGTCCTAGGCGGCAGGCAATCATTTATCGCAGAAATCACCCCTACTACGTTGCCGAGGACGGAAGAAATATGTTCAATCAACTCAAATAATGCAAGACTTGAGTCGTATCTAACTCGCCTAATGAATGCTCAGACTTTTAAAAAAGCCTGATCACACGCAAAAAGAAAAAAGCCAAGACAACGATATAATTGCTAGTATCTCTGTCGGCAATAATTTAATGACCTTATTCCAGCAAATCTACTATTCATGTTTGCGAATAGCACGATAATTTCTAACTGCCGAATGTCTGAACTTCAACAAATATGTAAATAGTTTTGCACGAAGTAAGTTGCCAGATTAAAATTGAATGCATTTTTGTTAGACATGAGAAGAACAGCACACGAACCAAAATACGAAAAAAGAACACCGAAATAGCATACATAGCGCTACCTTGTGTGTCTTGCTCTAATTCATTTATTCGAAGTATACACTCCATTTCCTCTCGAAATGGACAAACTGCACACACACAGAATGAACGTCAAAAATCTAGAGTCCCATTTCAACTGCACAAATGGGAACAAGAAAATAAAAATTAAATATCAGACTACGCTTACCTGCAGTAAAATCGTGTTAAGAACTGTCACGAGATAGTCCAGTGCGCAGCATCCAGTCCCCTCGATGAAATCACCTACAACTTGCCGCAGGACGAAAGAATTATATTCAATCAACTTCAAATAATGCAAACTTGAGCCATATCCTAGCTCGCCAACTGCATGATCAGACTTTTGAAATGCCTGATCATAGCAAAATGCCAAGACAATATAATTGCCTAGTCTCGCTGCCAGTAACAACTTCACCACCTTATTTCGTAATATACTACTGTTAATGTTTGTGAAGCGAACGAATAATTAGCTCAGACATTTGTATTCGGTATTTCAAGGTAACGCGAATTTTGCAAAATGTCATCGACCTAGTTAATTTAAAGAAGCGTTGATATTAAAAGTTAGTGTTTATCACTGACTTCTGCAAATATCAACAACGTTGAGAATTAATCATACCGGTTGGCCTCTACCTCGCCAATGGACCTATCGACTGCTGCTCTGCGAAAAAAAAAAAGACAACAACCACACTCTGGATGCCAAATGTTTGTAGTCCAGATCCCTCAATTTTAACGCCTGTACGAAACACCAGCAATCCCGAAAATGAGAAAACCTTCTACCCCTCACCCCTTAAACGTAGGCGACCCCCGATTCAACAGGCGTCTTGTCGCCCGGCTCCAGACTCGCCTGGCCGTCGCTCTTTCCCTTCCTATCACCCGCACGCACATCACCGGGAAAAGCTCCGCTACGCCACTGGTTATCGTATGTCAACATTCTAAATATGCGCTAGTGCAAGCGACAGTCCGGTGTAGAGGCAACACGTGTGGGAGGTCGTCGCTTGCGACATCATTGGCCCACTGCCGAGAAGTCCACGGGGAAACCAGTACCTCTTGGTTATTACCGAGTATTTCTGAAAGTGGGTAGAGTTGTACCCACTGAGGAAGCTGGTTTTAGAGCGAATCTGGGGAAAAAATTTACTCGATACTTTGTTACGCTTCGGCACACGCAGGTGTCTCATTAGTGATAACACTAGTTATTTTGCTAGCAAAGTGTTCGTTGACTATTGCCTGGCACTGAACATAAAACACACGAGGACGAAACCATACCATCCCCAAGCCAATATGACTGAGCGAGTGAATCTGAATGTAAAGTGCATGCTAATTGCGCTAACAGAGACACACCGATGGCTTTTACTATTCGGAATACCGTGAACAGACCGACTGGTTTCAAGCAAGCGTTTCTGAACCTAGGTAAAGAAATACCTTCTCCGCTTGAGAACGAGTTACGTAGCAGCCAAGGAAGACCAGGACGCCCGCTGTCTGGGTACACGAAAGAGCGAACAAACCGCTTGTCTGGGGCGCCGCACGATGCTAGAGAGAACCTCGATGCCGCAAGGATCGAGCAAGCACCGCAGTATAACAAGTGTCCATAAGAACTCGGAATTCAAGGTTGGTGAGATGGTCCTGAGAAGAACTCACCCTCTGAATAACGCAGCTAACGGTTTCGCCTCATCGCTTGCTCAGAGATGGGAAGGGCCCTATGAGGTAAAGCACGAAAGCCGCGGCTTACTTAGTGAATGCGCATGTAAGTATAACATTGGAAAGTGTGCTGGAGACACTAAAAAAATTAAGTGGAAAAAGTGAAGACTCAAAGGCGACTTGGCGATGTCCTACGTGCAGAGCTACCGACTCGGCGCTAGTGACGGTGGGGAAGGGCAATCTGAGATTGATGTAAGAGTTCTCCTCGCGTCTATCAACCAGAGACAGGCCGGTCTTCCCGAGCTAAAAGAGAAAGTGGACAGCATGGAACAGTCCGTCCAGTTTTTGTCGAAACAATTTGATGATTTCAAAAAGGCGATCAATATCCACGATACCGAAATCAAGGAACTAAAAAGCAGGGTGACAGATCTAGAAAAGAAAGACGAACGTAGCTGAGCAGCAAATGACCAACTCCAGAAAGGGGTCAACGACTTCAAATTTTGAAGTCGGAGACTGAATCTGGAAGTTCATGTGTATCCCGGAGGTGCAGGGTGAAAACCTGATTGAGACATTAAACGAAGTTGCCGAGAAACTAAAGGTTGCTCGTCTAGCAGAATCCGACGTTGTAGCTCTACACAGGCTGCCCGCAAGACAAGACCATGCCCCCGGAATAATTTTTCATTTTGTAAGGCTACAAATCAAGGACACGTGGATGAAAACAGGCAACCTAAAGCACAGAAGTCCTCGCATGTCTATACAAGATAATCTCACTCGACATAACAGGGAATTTCTCCTGGCAGCCACAGATCGGGTGAAAGAAGGAGGCTACGCTTTTGCGTGGTACGCAAATGGGAAAGTCCTTGTTCTCTAGACGGAAGGCGCACGGGCCATTCAGATCAAATGCATGGATGATTTTGACAAACTGTAGAAGATAAAACTAGGGGAGCTTGTTTTTTATATATTCTTTTTGTTCACATGACACGTCACAAAACTTTGCTTTCCTTCAGATGTGCTAAGGTTGTTCAATGATAAAACAAAAATACCACTTTCTGCTTTTCCACTTAAATGTCAGGTCGGCGAGGAAGAGAAGTGATGAGCTTGGTATCTTTGATGATTTTAGAATTTGTTTTATACAATCATGCCAAGCGAGACATGGTACAATCAAGAATCTGATATTTTGCGCTTTGAGAATTATAAAATATTTTATTTGAATCGCACCTCTCGGCGCGGGAGTTGAATAGCTATGTACATAGAGAAAGATATTCAATGCAATCTCATAACAGAATATTTTATACTGACTGATGATTATGAAGTTCTATGCGTGAAGTACGGTAACATTGTGTTTGCATATAATGTATAAACCACCAAGTGGTGATTTATCTGATTTGTTGGTAACAAGTAATTAAAGTAACCACGCCACACCCGGCCGTTAGTGCAACGAATCTTGGGAGTGCCGGACACTTGCTGGCTGTGAGGGGGTCCATAATATACATCTAGAAACCCACGAAGAAGGTCGACTCCACCTCAACCCACTGAATAGACGCCCCCTCCCCGGACAACGTGACGGCAGCAGTGCAAACCTTGAGAACAAGCCGCCCGGACCATCTGGTTCCCGCTGCCTTGGCCCCGTCCAGCCAGCCTGGCTTCCTGAGAACCGTGACGCCGCACCAGTGACCGCGGCCGCCGCCGTCGATCCCGTAGCCACGACGGCCCCTACCACATCTGCCGCTTCCAGCTCTTCCGGCCCAAGCCATGGGACCGGCGTCGTCCACCTGCCCTCTCAGTCCCCCTCGACTTCCGACGACGCCATCATGGCCGAGGTAGAGGAACTCCTCGGCAAGACGTGTGAATCCCCGAGCACGCCAAGGCCCACCAAACTCGGGCCTTGAGGGAGGGGGGGGCGGGCGGAGGGAGAGGCACGGGGGGCACACGCTACGGCCGGACGAGCGGCGCTCGAGACCGGCGCGTGGGAGTGCGAGACGCGATCCAGCTAAAGTGAGCCGCAGTGCAGCGGCCCCGACAGGCTCGGCGGAAAACTCGACTGAGCGAGGTCCGGGGAAGGAACGGCCACGAGAGTCGACGAACGGTGAGAGTGTTTTCCTCATATCCCCTCGAGACGTGTGATTTTCTTGGGAGGGCCGGACCGGGCGGGGACCGATTGAGCGGCAGTAATATTGAGCGGCCCACCGTTACAAAGAGATTTCGCTGAAAAGTAATCGATTAATTTAGTCGTTGCGTTACAAATTACTGGATTCAGCTTTTTTCGATACACTTCTCCAGAAAAAAAAATGAAAACTATTTTTGGTATTTATCCGAAAAGGTTCTGCAGCACTACTTTTCATTCCTTATATGCCCGTAACAATGGTGGTTCTTTTAAAAAAATAAAATTTCGTATTTAAGAGAAAGAGTGTAGATGCGCTCCGTTCACCTTTAAGATGATAAAGGCAACGGAAGCTGTAGCCATGCTGGCAATCCCTTCGCTAACCTGGACTCCCGAAATGATCCCTGGAATTGTGCAGACAAAGCTGGCGGTGCGCATGTTCAGTAGCGGCGTCTACCTCTGCTACGCAATGCAGAGCTAAATGAGCGATCTACGAAAACTTCCTTTTGACTTGGGTGTTTCGCCTGTTATTCACAAGAAAAAAACTGGGTTCTAACGTTAAAATGTTCAGCCAATGCGGGATACAGGTGTCCCAGCTTACTTTGACGTGTTTCACCGCAGATTGGAATTTGTTGTTCTTGCTGATGACAAAGGGTGTTTTTCGCATGCCTGCATAGTGTGCACTGGAAACTCTGGAGTTTCCGGTCCCCTTAATGCCCTGAATTTTGCGCATCTCATGGCCATCGAGGCTTCCCGGACATTCCATGGCCGAAAATTCGGCCGGTCAAGAAAAAAGTGATGGTTACGGGTTATCGCTCGTTCGTCAATACTCATTTTTATATTCGTGCAACGTGGAGGCCAGGGGGAGACAAGCATAGAACGCCGACGAGAAGCGGTGGCCATCGGTCTCACAAAGCCATAGAATATCCCACAACGTTTACGCGGTCTCTCTCTCTCTCTCTCTCTGTCAGCACACCTTAGATGGCTAGCCCCCGCCCTCTTACCCCTCCTTTATGTTGACAGTTGACTGTAAAATCAGGAGGGAACACGACCTACACGCCCAGACAACTAAACCAAAAGTATCGTCCGTTCCTTTGAAGACGATGCTCTTTTCCCGCCTCCGTCCAAGTCCAGGCAGCTTATCAACACGTGGCTCAAGGGCGTGCTAGAGGCGATGCAGTAGAGACCCCGACAGCTTAAGCAAAAGACAGAGTTGACTCCCCCTCGCGCGAGGCCTAATTTGTGTGTTACGCGAGTTGTGAACGTGTGAATCGAGGAGGTACGCCCCGTGTTCGATGTCTGTGCAGGTGGCGGGAGACGTCAAAGAAGTTTGAAAGGGTGAAACGAGGGTGAAAGACAAAAACAAATAAGCGCGAAGAGCTTTCTCCTGCCGCGGAGAAGAAAAACACCATAGAAGCCGACTGAGAGGCCTACTCGGTGTATTCTTACTTCATATCTACCGTTCGTATATTTGTACATCCCTTGCCCGTTTTCCTGAAAGTAATTCTAGTGACCGGTCATACAAAAAAATGTGTTTATGTTTTTAGCTATTTTCCTCTTCCTGGTGTTTTCTATTTTGTTGAATTTGGTCTCTTTATGGGGCTGAATGTTCTGCTCTTATTGCTCTAGTTATTATGCTCATATTTTTAATTAACGAGTAATTAAAGTAATTCGTTACCAATATCTTGAAAAAATAAGATTACATATAACTTAAGAATAACGGTGTAATATCAAAATTACTTAATAAGTAGCGGACTGCTTCCCAAACACCTGTGTGAAAAATAGTCATTGGCTACACACCAACACTACGGGAAGTGGGCACGTGGGTCTAGTTCAGAAGCAGTATGTTTGTTATTCGTGTAATTACGTTTTGTACGACAGGAGTCGACGAGTTTCGATAATATACAGATAATATATCGGGATGACTGTAACCGGGCAGATGTGAACTTCCCTAACAATAGTTTTACGAGAGCAAACAGGGAGTTTTTTTTTCACCTTGTTGATTAGTATGACGGGAGTCCTCGACAAAGTGCGGCGACGTACTCTGCCGACCTACATGTTCGTTCCAGTCCAGGACTGCTAGGCTCTGACTGATGCTATATGAGTTATCTAAGTAATGAACATGCTTGTCGAAGTAAATCAACTGCGTGTTGTTGATTACTCCACGTAGCACGTGTCTGTCGCTTGTACTTAATCCACAGCATTCTTGGGGACTGTCGTGGACGTCAGAAGGAGTAGAAAAGGTTCTATAGACTAAATCATAAATCTGAAGCGGTCTGGAGACATGCCCCGTCACTTTGTAGGCAGAGATTTCCACGCAGTTTGCATGGCATCTATAGAAATGGTCAACGCAATTTCGCATGGTCGTCCTCAGTTTGGTAGCGCTACCGTCGCATGTTGCGATCGCGAAGTACACGTGGTTCCGCACCAATGTACAGCTGTCAGTAAGATAAGGCTGCAACGTCTTCCCTTTGTTTCTTTTTTCAGTCCAAACGCTATCACTTTCATACCTTTTAGTGCTCCTTTGACGGCGTGCCAGCGGTCGTTGGAGTTAGCGGTTCCATTCTCTACCACATACTCTTATTGACCGTTGTGTTCCTGTCGTGCGAGTGGTCAGTAACGGAGATGTTTCTTTTGTCAAAATACTGATACAGCTGCCTCGTTCTAACAGCTTCGTGCTTTTCGTGACGACGGCTCCGGTTTTTTCAGTGACCTGTACGATCCCCACCACCTTGAGGTCTTCTGACCCAGGGCAACAACGACTGTGTGAAAAAGGACTTTTCTGACAGGCGTGCCTTGCGTTCCGTTTCAATGCTGAGCGATCTTATCGAGAAATCTCGCTGAGCGGTCAGCCTTACTTCTTGTTGAGCCGCTGCCAGTGACTCAATCTTTAAGATTTCCGCCCCTCTGGAAATTTGCGAAGTGAGCTTGTCCAGCGACCGACGTGAATAGGAAATTCCGTTG
The DNA here is from genome assembly GCA_037355805.1 of Ixodes ricinus. Taxonomy (NCBI): domain Eukaryota; kingdom Metazoa; phylum Arthropoda; class Arachnida; order Ixodida; family Ixodidae; genus Ixodes; species Ixodes ricinus. Next base: position 102,209 of record JAZHYW010006677.1, on the reverse strand, counting down.
TAGTTACAAAACTTTTAAAGTGTGGATTCCAAGCATGCCACTGTAAACAAACGCAACTGCTACAAAGCAGTTGACAACTCGCACATGCTACAACCCTGGGACTGGTGTTGAAAACTGAGACCGCTCCCCCAGGCCCTGAGGCACTATTGGTCACTCGACACCAAGCTCCTATGGAGATGCGGCCAGTCAGTACACCTCCCACTTCTAATATACCCTACTAAGGGTCGCCTTTTTAATTCTGTAGTGCTCAGCTTGCTCAGCAGACGGGTGCAGAAGCAGTTAAAGTACGGTAAGGAATAGTTAGGCTTCACACTAGTTAACATCGCTACTTGAAGGAGAGCTGTAGCTTGGCTGTGCCATTTTAAAACGGAAAAAAATTCAAACTCAAATGTGAAGCAAGTTTTGTCACATGAAGAGCATTCTACTGGTCTTCTTCACGAATGCGGTCGTCACCACGCCGCCGATCAAGGTGCTTCGACTGAGTTTGGGTCGGGTCACGAACGAAACTTGCAAGGACCTATGATTTGACTAGGATTTATGGCTGCTTCACACAGCCCTGTTTTCGTGCGTTACGGTGAGGGATTTTCAAAGAGGACGTTTCGCAAATCGTGAGGTGACGAAACACCTTTACGTTGAACTGGAAGTTGAATTCGGGCATTCCGCTTTCTGTTTTAACACCATAGTGCAAACACTACGACTTTCCTTCTCTGCCTACTCCGCTTTTGATGACGGTGGGTGGTCAGCTTTGACGTCACACGTCACCTGCCAATGGTGTACCTCTTGCCTGATTATCTGTTATGCCGCGGCTCGTGGATCACCGAAGTACCTTCGCCTCCTCGCCCGCTTGTCCATTCCTTTTTCGTTGTCCGGGAATTCGACAGCAATGTAGGACTTGTACGATTGACTGACAGTCACATAGCGTTTGAAGGCCCAGGCTCACGTAATGAGCATCATCAAGGTTCCTGCGAAGGACACACGCTACTTTTGACTGAAGGAAGCGCTTCACCGACAAGGAAAACGTGCGTAGGCGGACAACTAAATGACATATGACGAAGTTATGTCCTATGATTTATGAGTATTGTGTTTAGAAACCACTTTACGTTACGAAATCATACGTACCAATCACCGGACACATGTGCTTTATATTAAGCGTGGCTAAAAGCTCAGGAAATCCTGGTACCCGACTTTTGATACACGAATATTTTGGTGACTTATACGTGAAACAGGGATAAGTGTTATGTGAGCGAGCTTTTCGATTGCATTGCTTTCTTGTAAGATTGCTTCGCCTTGTATAAAGCGCAAAAAACAATTCAAAGAAAAGATTTAAAGGCGAAATACACACTTACTAGAACAGCCAGGGCCACCTTGTGGCAATCCCAAAGTATCTAATATTTTATACTAAAATGACTGTGATATACTATATGTTCACACTTAATCTGAGACTGCAGCCAAAGCTCAAGCGCTGATTGCTTTCATACGTGCATTTTTAGCGCGAGTGCTCATTTTCCGAAGAACGCACCAAATCAGAGGCCTTGAGCTCTCATGCTTGCGACGTGGCTGCAGTCGCAGCTTAAGGTGCAACCCCACCCTTGGTCAGTGTGATTCTGAACCAACAGATGGCGGTGGAATCACATTCCAGGCCTGTGCACCAATGCGAGAAATCGTGTTTGGTGGCACTTCGACACAACGGTTATTTTTCTATATCCTGAATTTGACATCCCTGGTCCCTTGCTTGTTTTTCTCTGCACGAGCTTTCCTTGGAGCGCCCACGGATGCGCCAGTTTTCGTGCACGGGGGCCAGTTGCCTACGCTCCGAGCTCACGTCTCCAGCAAATGTGGGCTAAACAAAACGCGAAATTGTCCTGAACCAAAATGCGAGACACATGTATAACGAACCCACCGGAGCGTTGAAAAGTATAAAATTGCCTGTGCCCCGTAATCGGAGATTTCAGAGGCCAATTACACATATTTTAATGTGATCAGATTTACATTGTCACGAATGAAGGTGAGGAGAGGACGAACAGTGAACTGAAAAATAAAGGTTTCATTGGCGAACTTGTCTCAAACAAAAAAATGTAAAGAAAGTGCGTCGAGGATGCAGAGAAGAAGGCGGCGATTCGGAAGCGTAACAGAAAGCGAGAGCGAGACTGACTCGACAAGGTCGCGGGCAGCTGCTTATCTACAGTGCGTCACTATCTCGCAAGTTCGGCAAAGAAGGTTCGAGCGTCGCGCGCTTGGGGCGAGGATAAACTGGCACTTTCGAGAACACGAATTCAGGGCGAAAGTTACGTCCGGTGCAAGAATGAACGCGGCGTCCGGTGCAGGAATGAAGTCTTTGACCGAGCGTTGCTTTCTTGGCTCTGCGGACCGCATAATGACGGGCCGGCTCTTTTGTCGCGCATTTGTTTGGCTCTTTGTGGATTTCCAGGAGAACGTGATGACGTGATAGGCTTGGCTTTCCAGAACTCTAGATTGAGGACTTAACTACCTAAAAATCAAAACAAATGAACTATTTTTGGGCGGTCAGGTGTCGCATTTAGGTTGCTGGGTGTTCATTTTGACCAAAAACTACGAGACTGTAAACACAAAATATGACAGTCAGGCTTAGATGTTTGGTTTGGTAAATATAAAGTAGGACTGGTGCGGGAGGCATAATAAAAAAATTGATGTTAATAATTAACCCACAGCGTTAAAAAAAAAAATCTCACAGCTAGGCATCGCCGAAGGCTCGTTCTCCGCCCAAAGGTAGCGCTAGAGGTCACATCCAGATGTCAAAGTTTGAGCCCGTTCCGTTATCTTATTCCATATATATAAGTGATTTTTTGAAAAATTCAATGGTAAAATGACGGCCGACGGAGTTTTTGAATGTATGGGGCTCTATGGCATCAGAAACCGAAAACGGGCAAAAATGGGCTCCGTTTTGCCATTGAAATTTTCAGAAAAACGCATATAACTTTTCATTAAGGTGTCCGTTCCGGATGAACCTTTGGCATCTGGTTGTGACCTAGCGCTACCTTTGGGCGGAGAATGAGCGTTAGGCGATGCGTATATTATTTTTGCGGTAAAAAAATCCTGTTAACTATTTTGTGACATCTTGTACCAGTTTTAATTTTGTGATTTATGCGCGCAAGTAGTGGTGTGCATAAATGAAAAAGATGCAAATGCGTAGAGTTTGGCGTTGTATAAAATATTGTGTAAGCAGGCACATGGTATGCTGATTAAGAATGAAACAGCCCTATATTTTACACTAGCGTTGAACGTGTCGAAAGTTAAAGGGTACATCAAAAGCTAAAGCTTGTACACATATGCTGCTCAGGCCGTTAAGTTTGAATTATCATAGTACGTTATTACCCTCAGAATTGGTGTAAGTTGTCCCCTGATTCCTTACGAAAGAAAGAAGGAATCGTTCTAACTCTAGGTTAGTAGAAAAACTCCACCTGCTGACGGTTGCCAATTATTTCGGCGCCGAATATGAGTATTCACTGCATGCCAACGGCTGCGTGCTTAGAACGAGTTTTTCCACTTAAGTTTATACAATCGCAATTGTTCTTGACAAACAACATAGTTTACCCAGGCAAGTGGTCACATGTGAAGCTTAGAATATATTGTATAGATTGTGGCATACCTAACGAGTTGCATATTTTTTTTTTACAATCCGCGAAATAGGATGCTTTTGGGTTACCTTGGGCTCTAGTTCATGTAGCACACATAGAAGAAGGAAACGAATCTCAGTAGGAAACGAAAACAATAATGCTAAACAAAGCGTCTAATCACGCGATAACTGGGGGCATTGCACATATACAGAAGGTAATATGTGTGTACTAAATACATTACCAGTAAAGTATTTGGTTTTATCGTGCGAGCGAAGCGGAACATAAGTGCGAGCATGCTGCACTGAATTACACTTCCAGTGAACAAGCGCACCATCCTAAAGTATCGAGCTCGACTTTTCTAGCTCTTGGTGCGCTCAAACCTTTGAAAACACAATTATAATCAAGTCTATTATTTCAAATATTTTCTTATTGGGTGCGCCTATGTGGGTGTGTTATTTTTCACATTTGCGTTCACGCGCCATTTTCTTAGTTATAAAATATTTTTTCCAGAAGTCCGACAACTATAGTCTGTTTCGTCATAAGTAAGAGCCGCACAATCACATATGTGAGACAAAAAAAAGAACACGAACATGCAGTAAGCATGCAATGTAACGGCGCATTTAAAATTAATCGTTAGTTTTTCGAGAGCAGCAGTTTCGTAGGAGCGACATTGTTACCCATTGTAGATTATAAAAATGCAGCACAACTGCTAGCTCAGGGTATTTAACGTGCATTACACAGTATATGTGGTACACGATCGCACGACGGTAGGATGCAAATGGGCGAATGAACCAAGGATGCCAAGGCCCGTGATCAAGGTGTTTTTTACAAGTACAGCCAATCATTGTTGTGTAAACGCGCAAGAACGTGCCACGAGCCGCTCCGCCGCCATTCGCTTTCAAGTGCCAGTAATTTTAGTGCTGCGCCGCCATTTGCCTCCGAGGCCGCTCGAGAGACGGGCCTCGTGCACTGGCACATTTGAAGTTACTTGAAAGACCAATACCGAGGGAATTGAAAAAGATCCCCTTGAAAGATCGAGGGGATTTAGACCCTACAGGTTCTGCAGCGTGAGCTCCGTGCTTTTAACGGATCTCGAGCTCGAGCATTTCTCCACGTACTGTGATCTGCGGCGCCACAACATACTCGGCCAACCGCGCTTGGTTTTGCCTGTGAGATAAACCAAATGAGCTACGCTCAGAGAATCGGCACTTTTTCCCATAATATTGTTGTGGGAGGCGCTTGGTAGTTAGTAACAAAACAAACGCAACTGCCGATCGTCATGATTCAAAAGTGCAAATTCCTCAGCATTCGTTTCGGTGTCAGGAAGCTCACGTAATATTGCTTTGCTTTGTCGCGAAATGTTTATACATTTGTGGAGGACGGAAAAGCGTTTCTTGTGATTTCCAATAAAGCTTCAGATAACTGACAACCATCATTTTAAGCACCAAGATGTGTATGAAGCGTAGCTTATTTAGTGGCTCTAGTTTAGCCCGACCGCATAGGCACAGAAAGAGAACGAACAGCTGGACCTCGCGCTCTTGGCGCTGCTTTAGTTGTTTCGTCAGCCCGTAGCGTTGGCTGCGCTCCTGAACAAGGTACAGCAAAGCAAATATTCAGATCGTAGGGATTCACAAAACAAATCAACAAAAATCACTTAACAAGCCCCAATGAAATATATTGCAGATTTATTTTGACTAACTGGAGATCTTTTGACGTGCAACCGAAATCTCAGATTCGCCTCCGTCGAAATGCGGGCACCTCGGCCGATATTTAAACCCAACAAACATGGATTCATGGGCCAGCGCGTTAGCTCAGCGACAGTGAGACGATTTAATATTTTTTTCTTTAAATAATATTGCCACTTAAAAGCCACAGAGGAGGTTTTTGAAACAAATTATAGTCAAACCATTTTGCCCGGCATAGTTTGATTGCGAGATGATTTTGCAAGAGAAAAAAAAAAACATTTAAATGTTTTCGCATACGTGGAGGAATCTGAAATGGCAGACTGCATTTTATGGCGCCCATTTTATTTTGGACCGCGTGGGGCATGATACCCGGGCACAGTAGAACGCTCGCAAAAGTAGTTGTGGTGCACCCGCAGTTTCGCGCTTGTTGTTCGTACATCTCTCGCTCGCTCACTGCGGCCATCAAGGCATCTAACACCCTGCCATCTGGCGCTTTTTCTGTCTTTCACGTGGCGTTCCAAGCAGCAGACGACGAAAAATGCATATCAAGCTGTTCTTGAACATGTGTCGCTATATGTAGTTTATATTAAGAAATTACAATTTGCCGCAAATAAATGGGAAAAGTTTGAGGTCTTATGGCGTTCTTAACCTTTAATATATCAATATGAAAGTTCTTGAAAATGTAATATCAAAGGATGCTTCATAATTTAATGTTTCGTTATTTTGATTAGCTGACGTCATTCCGTTTTTATAACGCCATAAAATAATACCATTTTAATCTTTATTTTGTATTGTAAGATATTCATTTTATGTACGGTTCGTTGCTTACTTTTTGTTTATTACATTCAATCGAACGAGCACGTAAAAATGGTGGACGACGGGACGTTATAATTCGAGAAATAGGTTTTTCAATATCAGAGACGGTGGTCTATTAAAAACTGAATAATTAATTAACAGCTAAACATAATCGTGATATCGAGACATTAAAGTATTGTTGAAAAGCAGCTATTTAATTTGACATTGACTTTATACCTGTAAGATACATAGAAATAAATTTATAAGCCGTCAAAAAAGCACCACAATTTCATGCATGGTGGGGTGTAGAGTCACTAAATGAGCTGCGCTTAGAGTATCGGCAGTCCGTTCCCCGACATTGTTGTGGGCGCCGCCATATTGGGGCTTGTGCAGAGCAGACGCAACTGCAGATCGTCATGATTCAAAAAGTGCGACTTCCTCAGCATTCGATTCGGTGTTAGGAAGCTCATGTAATATTGCTTTTCTCTGTCGCGGACCGTTTAAACATTTGTGGAGGACGGAAAAGCGTTTCCTGTGATTTCTGATAAAGATTCAGAAAACTGGCAACCATGATTTTAAGCCACAATATGGCCAAGTGTCGTTACTCTGAAGCGTAGCTTATTTAGTGGCACTAGTGGGGTGCACATCGAAGGCTGATTCACACTGCACCATTTTTAGGCTACGTTACGTTGCGAGAGCTTACGTACAAGTCACCGAGACATATGGGCTCCATACTAAGCATGGCTATCAGTTCATGGATAAAGCATGACACGCGACCTTCGAGACACGAATGTTTTGGCGACTTATATGTAACTTAACGTAAAAAATGGTGCAGTGTGAATGAGCCCTAAGGGTGAACGGAGTATAAAGGGTCATTCACACTGCCCTATATTCTTACGTTAAGTTTCATTACGTAAAAGTCACCGAAATATTCATGTCTCGAAAGTCGCGTGTCATGCTTTTTCGTTGAACTGGTAGCCTCGCTTAATATGAAGCACAGAGTTCCCGGTGACATCAAGGCATTATTTCGCAACGTAACATAACGTAAGAAAATGGGGCAGTCTGAACCAGCCCTGCGATATCATTCCCGGCCAAGTCAAGCACCCTTCTCTCTCTTGACTCAAAGGTGAAGTTAAAGGACCTACGTATTTTCCCTTCTTTGTTTTATGCTTTAGAAGACGTTCAGTTTCTTTACAGTGGAGTGCAAAGGGTGGGTAATCTTAAAGCGCTTTAATGTTTTAAAAGTCACGCAACGCGCGTCGATGCACGAGGCATGTGCAATATGCAGCCCTTGGGAAGATCATGGCGGCACAGCGCAGCACGGGTCGATTTCAGATGCCTTGTTCTCCCCAGAAGTGGCGCGCGGCCGTTTGTCAGCATTTCCACAAAAACGAATTGCGCCACTATTCCCGGGATAGAGGGGCTCAGTACATCTCCGGCAATATGAAAGACACTGGGGCACGTGGCGAGGCGGTGGCTGTCGGGGGCGCTGCTAGCGCTCCGGGCAATTCCATTCTGCTTCGAGGGGAGGACGCTCACTCGGGGCTCAGCACGATCTGATAAGCGCGCTGTGCTTTAGCTGAGTCCGAGTGTGCGTCCTTCCCTCGAAGCAGAATGGAATTGCCCGGAGCGCTCGCAGCGCCCCCGACAGCCACCGCCTCGGCCACGCGCTCCCAGTGGGTCTTTCATATTGCCGGAGACTGTACATTGACTTCCTTAAAGGGGTATTCACACGGGGGAGAAATCCCGGGGATTTCTCCCCGGCGAGCGCACATCACGGGACGAAAGCGCGAGGCTTTTGCACATCGCAAAGCCTGATGTTTTTGACGCGGGATGCGCGTGCCGTGGATAAATTCCCGGGATTTTTCCTTCGTGTGAATACCACTTAAGGGCCTATTCAAAGCACGAATATACGGGTGTCTTCTTACTCTATTTAGACAATAGACAGATCTCACTAAGCGTTCGGCGGGTGCGTAACGCCACCATAACCTTTAGTTCAAAGGAGGCAGACCGTAGTGCACGAGAGGACTCGGGTTGTCTTGTGGCTCTACACGCGCAGAGCTCCAGCGAGGTTGTCGCACGTGCAGAAAGACTAAAGTTCTCTCCATGCATCGCGACAGCGGTGGCGTAGTCACACTGGCTGGTAAGATCGGTCGAGTATTGTTTGAAGAGTGGGAATTGAGGCGGTTGTCATCTCAGTTTTTATGCTAATTACTCTGCTCTCTATCTGACTTATGGCACCAAAAGTAACTGCTTGAAACTTGACAGTACGATATATATAACTTGATACTCCTGGTGAAAAAGATGAGTCCAGCTGCTCACAAAGTAGTGTCACGAATGACAAAATTCAGGTGAGGGAAGAAAACACATATAAAGTAAAGGGCATCAATCTGCTCGAACCTTAGCATTGCAGGATTACTTCTCCAATTTAAGATACACAAAAATGGTGAACAAGGTGCGTTCGTTCTTGTAATAAAAAATCTGGGAAAATGTATGTAGCTGACCTCAGCAATGAGACGAGTCCCAAATTACTCGAATCAGCGACTTTAGGTTTGCATTTGGATTATTCCAGAAAACAGATACACTTCCAACTATCATCTAAGGATGTCCAGATTGGGACGTTAGGGATGTTGGTCCTCTGTATGTTGGTATCTTTTTGTGTCCGGCCGGGGGATCGGTAACCGAGTGGACTAGCGCACACCAGCTCGGAGCACGTGGAGCGAAAGCTCACGCTGCAGAACCCAGGGATCCTGGGTTCAATTCTCATATCTGCCCGTTTCGATCTGGATGAGCATCATATCCGGCGTACGGTCGCGTGCCTACTACTGAGTGGTGCACGTAAAAGCCCCAGGCTAGCGCTTGTACTTCACTGGGTAAATTTCTGATCTAAATTGAGTGACCTTGGCAACTATGAAATGTCTGACGAATTACAAGCTGTCCAATTATCCACAAAACTCGAATTAATATTTTGCACCACGGGGTACGTTTCGGCGAGAAAGAAGAAAAGAAAGCCTCCCTTTTCGCTGTTTCCGACGGCGAGGATGACGACGAAAAATGCGTCGGCAGGTTTATGATTGTTTTACGTGAACCACAAAAACACGATCAACACAGTTTAACTATTTGAAACCATTTTAAAACGCGCATATTGCACGCGATACTTTCTCGCGCATCAAGAAAAAACCCAAATCGCAGTGGACGCGAGCGGTAGACGCATCTCAGTGTCGACAGCAGCGCCATTGCTGCATCTTTACCGGTTAGCCTTTCGATGGCTCGCCGATTCTGAGACCTCCCTTTCCATACACCGACCCCGAGTGATGCAGCAGAAGCTCGCTGTTCACTGAGTTGTGGCTCATAGCGGCGATTTAAAAAAGTTGAAATAGTAGTGACTGGACACGTGTCTGGTAAATCTTCCTTCGAATAAATTTGCTGCAAATGAAAATAAACTCGGCTATAGGGAGCGTGTTGTCGGCCTAAACATTAAATAATGTGAATGCCAGTACGTCATTAATATTAATAATAATAACATTGCTACTACTAGACTACAACGACTATTCACTACTACTACTTACTACTAATATTAATAATAAAAGTTATTTGCAAACAAAAATGTTATCCTGGGTGGCGTGCAAGGCTGTGCAGAATAAGGCCCCTCTATACTGGAAAAAGTGACGCCATTCATTGTTCTAAAAATTCTCGAGACACGTGGCGCGCGAAACTTTTGGGAGGAACATGGCGTCTGAAAACTAGCTGAGTGCTGCGCTGTGCCGCCATGATCTTCACAAGGGCTGTACGTTGCACGTGTGTCGTGCATCGACGCACCCTGCGCTACTTTTGAAACATGCAGGGGCTTTAGTGCCAAAAGGTTAGAACACGTACGCGAGTGCGCCTGCCACACCGACACCCAAAATTTGAATAGACCGATCTCACCAGCCAGGTTGACTACGCCACCGCTGCCGCGATGCATCGAGGTAGCTTTAGTCTTTCTGCACGTGCGACAGCCTCGCTGGAGCTCTGCGCGTGTGGAGCATGAGGCGGCACGAGCCGTCTTCTGCACTGCTGCCTGCCTCCTGCGAACTAAAAATTATGGCGGCGTCACGCATGCACTAAACGCTTGGTGAGATCGGTCTATTAAAAGAAAAGTGGAAATAATAACAAATACACTCACGGATATACATATTATGCAAGAAAAAAACAAATTGCACAAAAAGCCGCAGCATTCGTAACTGGCTGCACTTTTGTCAGCACGTCAGATAAAATACCCAGCCCCGACGCATGGCAAGCAGTGTGTTTCAGAAAAAAAAGTGTTCGCTGGTTTGCTGTTTTTACCGTCACGTTCGCGCGCGCCTGGTATTCCATTCGTTCCAAGTCTGAGTGGTGCCTGATTGTTTCGCTGTGCAGTTTTGCCTCGTTAATTAGGTGATGTCCTGCCTTTCATTCAGATTGAACATACTTCTCCGTTGGCATGGCTTTGGCTGAGCATGTCGTGCAAAGTTGTTCTTTCGTTATTTGCTTTAATTTTACTACTCTTATCTCTTCTTTTGGCAGATAACTACCTATCTTCCTGTTCCTCTTCTCATCCGAAGCTTTGCAACGAAAATATGGGTGAGCTGCAACAGGATTCAAAGAATCGTTCATACTTTTCGAACCAATTTTATTTTGGCTGTCATGTTACATCGGGTTATGTATTTTGCGAGTTCATCATTCATTCACAACCGGTATTGTTTTTTACAGATGTTTTATCTTATCTCGTACGTGATAATTAGTCTAATATTGGCAGCTTTTTTCGTCTTTTTTTTAAACTGACGCATGCCAAAGTTTATTTATTATGGAGGGTGTTTGAACCTTAAATAAAACAATCTTTAAAAAAGTCGAGTGTTAGACTAGTGGATTTTTTCAACACGTATTCATCGGGACTTGCTCACATTACATGAGGAAATAATCGTCATAAGTGGGCTAAAGAACAAAAATTCGATATTTAACTTTTTCATTTAATAGTTTCCGAGCTCATACTGATATTAGTCTTCAGTGAGAGTTGCTATAGAGTCAAATGCCGCTTAATAAATTCCGTGAACTTAGTTATTTTTGAAATACGAAAGAATGAATTTTGCGACTCTTAACAGAGTATTAACTTCCGCATAAAAAACTGCGCCGCAACCCCTGACTACAGTAACGCTTAGAAGAGCGACGTTGCGAGTGAAATTACCCGCACAACAGTCGCCTCTGACATCGCTTCGGTGGCGCTTAACGCGTGTTCGGAGAGTTTTGTGGCGACAAATACCGGGCAACGTGATGTATTGGTTTTCGCGCGAGAATTGCGCTGCTGAATTTTCGCACACTAGAGTTTATCCTTTAGATGCGAGCCTGTAATGAGTAGCTTGATATTATTCCGAAATGGTGGTCGTAGGCAGAAAAGGCCTTCTGACAGTGGTGCCAGCATCAGCGCTTGAATAAACAAGGCAGGTTTTTTGTGCTTAGTAATCGACGAACATAAGCTTGATGAGCTGTGTATGTTAACGGGAAGATGCATGCTCAGCTGTGCTACGCTTCACAACGTAGTGTTTTGTAAAAAAAAAACAAAAAAACTAGAAGCTTCTGGTTGGAGCGATCTTTACTGTTCGTGCGTATTTCCTTATTTACCTCAGAATGCTTCCGGCCAACTTTTTGAGGAATAAGGCGTGATAAGAGCATATCGAAACAGTCAATGAGTCGAATAAACACAATGACAACAATTAACAAGTGGTTTAGTTATTGGTGACAGAAAAAAGTTCATCAACTGTACTTGCAAATAGAGCGCTAAAAACAATCGCCTCACATGTGGGGCAACTCATTCCACTCATTAAGATAACATGAAAAAAGATAAGAATAATTAAAAAAAACATAATTTTCTACAACGGAACTTAAGGAGAAATTTGTCGTGCTGCTGACTTGTATCAGGACTAGAGTTATACTGAAAATTATCACCAAAAATTAAAGCAGCTTTATTATTAGTTATATTATGCAAACATTTCAAACTCTGTACTACTTACCTTCGACATGATTGTATAGAGAGTCTGGAGGCGGTGTACAACGTGGTCAAGTACGAGTCTTTGCCAAATGAGGTATAAATAAATCTAAAATATTTTGAAGGCCTTCTAATTAATCAAATGAATTATTGTGAGTGTGCAGTTTCATGCGGTGTCAGCATATTCGGGAAAAAGACGAATAAGCAGTGTTATGAAAGGCGGCAAGCTTTGTCCCAGAAAAAACGATCAAAGCACGGCGGGTGCTTTGCTCTGCTTTTCGTAGCGCCAGACAACGCGCGTGTTGGCATCTAAAGGTAGTACGCTGGACTTTGAATTTGCCAATTCTGAAACGGTGTTTAAATGGTATAAGCATCTGTCAGCCGGTGAGCATCTGCTCACCAGCGCATAATAAAACAAAACAAAAATCATAAAACACGCCACTTTTCACGTTATATCAAAATAGTAATATTGGTGTACTTTTGGCTTTTTCTTAAAAATTGTTTTCAATCACACATCTATGTTTTGTGTGCAACATAAACGGCCGTACTGAGGAGCAGGGCATTTCTCAGGAACTGAAGTGTGCGAGAGAACAGCTTCCATGGGTGCTAAAGCTCCGCCACTGGGCAGGCACCGGCAAATTTTATCTTCAAAGGCATTGATAGCTGTGTAAAACAAATGGAGTGCCGTGCGCTCCGTTTACTTCCCATGCGCGACTGCCGAGATAACTTCTGTTGCGTTAGCACAGCAGGCAGTTAGCCTAAATGGGTGTCTCGTGTCTCAGCTGTAGAAGAGAAATTTTGCCAGGGCAGTATAACCGCTGGCCTGAGGTCTTTACGTCCACCACCGAATAGTGATATACGACAGCACGTCCTGTCGTATATCGCGATGCTCATACATATCCAAACTGCCAGGGGTGGAGATTGAACCAACACGACCTAAACTGACTCGGCGGTGTCCTCTAGGTGGTGTTGGGCGGAACCCTAAGATTCTGTGTGGACTATCGTCCACTTAACGCCATGAGGAGAAAAAAAACGTCTATTTATTTTCCCGCATCGACGGCACATAGGACCGGCTGCGCCACAGCCGATATTTTTCTACAATGGACCTTAACATTGGAAACTGACATTTTGATGTCAACGAACTAGAACGTGTGAAAACCGCCTTCGTCACGCCCGACAGACTTTACGAGATACAAAGTCATGCCTTTCGGACTTTGTTAAACGTCGGACCACTTCAAGCATGTCATGGACAACCTGCTGACAGGTCTGAAATAACAGAGTTGCCTAGTTTACATTGACGACGTCGAAGAATGTTCACGCGACATCGACGAGCACTCGAGACGCCTCCGAGCCATTCTACAGGTAATCAAGACAGGCAGGTTCACCCTTCTATTCGACGAAATGTCGTTTCTCCTATGCTGAACTGATCTTCTCCCCAAAAGTCGCGAGCAACGCGGGGTGTTTATTTTCACTCCCAAGACGACGCGCGCGATAGCCGCCTTCACTCCGCCATCGGACAACAAGGCAGTAAAAATGGTTTTAACCTCTGCGCCTACTATAGGCGTGCGCCTACCATAGACGGACAAGGATCGGTGGTGTCTGGAGACACCCGGACACCATCGATTCTTTTCCATTTCGATCAGTCTGCAGACACGTAATCCAAACTGACGCAAGTAATACCGGACTTGGCGCGGTACTGCTCCAAAGGCAGTAGGGCACCATGCGAGTGATTTCTTGCGCAAGACGGACTTTTATCTTATGCGTAAGGCAACTCTCAACGACAGTAAAAGAGTGCCTAGAGGTCGTCTGTGGTGATAAAGAAGTTCAGCCCGTACTTGTGCGGAAGTCTATTCCGCGTGGTCACGGACCACAACTCACTCTGCTGGCTCGTCAATCTGAAGGACTAATCAGGACGCCTTGCTTGGTGAAGTTTATGCGTACAGGTATTCGACATGACACCTGTGTACACGTCATTGCGGAAGAACAGCGACGCCGACTGTCGGTCAAGGGACCCGTTGAAGCCGAACACCCCTACAAGGACGACAATGACGACGAGTGTTTTCTCGGCGAAGTAAATGTCAGCCACATGGCAGCACTTCAACGAGCTGATCCTGAACAGCGTGCACTAATCGAGCACCGAGGGGGACGAGGGATCACAGTTCCGCAGGCCTTCCTACGAGCTCTGCGAACCACCGCCATTCGACAAGGTGTGCTTTTCAAAGAAAATTTTAGCAAACTTTAGAAAAAAAGCAGTACACTTGCCAGGATTCGTGAGATGTATTACTGGCATAGGCTTCCTAACGCGGTACATAACTACACGAGGTCTTGCTACAAATGCCAACGACGGAAGATACCGCCGACGAACCCGGCTGGCCTCCTGCACCCGATTGTACCGCCGACCAACTCGTTCCAGAAGAGAGGAACGGATTTGCTTGGCCAATCCCACCTTTAACGCAATGCAACCGGTGGATAATTGTCGCTACCAATTACCTAGCACGATATGCCATGACGAAAGCCCTTCCGTTGGGAACTACCGTAGAAATCTCCAAGTGTTTCGTGGAATGCATCGTCTTCCGGCACTGGCGCCCCCAATGTCCTTATTACATACCGAGGATCATCGTACATGGCACAGCTGACGCAAGTGATCCTTCGCATCAGCCACACCAGTCAACGTCGAACCACGGCGTACCATATCCCGAAGAACGGGTAGAAGGAACAGCTAAGCAAGACCATGGCCGACATGGTGCCAACGCACGTTGACGTGGACCACAAGACGTGGGACGAAATTTTGGCGTATGTTATGTTCGCCTAAAACAAAGCAGTTCACGAGACCCCGGGAGTTACACCATTTTAGCTGGTTCACACTCGCAGGTTAATGACGATGCTCGACGCGATGCTGCACCATGAGCCAGCCGCCGACAGGAGCGACCGACGCCGAGATGGTTGTTCAACGGGCAGATCTGCCACGTCCGCCGGCTCACAATTCAAGCCCAGCAACGTGTCACGGTGGCTTCTACAACTTCCGTCGTCGGGACGTCCACTTCCAGCCCGGAGACAGGGTGTGCGTGTGGACACCGATTAGTTTCCGCGGCCTGAGTGAGAATTTGTTAAAGCGGTACTTTGGACCTTCCAAGAATCTCCGCCACCCATATTCTCTAAAACAAAGTCCGTGCGTCTAATTTTCCGTACAATACTCGGACAGTCAATCACCGAAACTTACGGAGGCAGGTCAGCAAATGACGATGCCGAATCAAATGTTTCGACCAAAAACCGCTCTCCGAGTTGTGACAATCATACAATCCAAAACGTCACGCTTGCATTGCTCACTGTCACAACTCAGACTGCGTGTTTTGATCTAAATATTTATTTCAGCATCGCCATTCGCTGAGCTACCTCCGTAAGTTCCGGTGATTGGTTGTCCGAGTATTGTGCGGGAAAGTAGACGCACGGGCTTTTTTAGAGTGTAGGGAACTTGAGCTACGAAATTTTTCTCTGATGAAAACCAGCTTTCATTGCGCCACTGGCCGCGACCCGAAGTGGTTCACGTCGATCCTCCGAAGCCGTTCTACTCTGAATAGGACTGTGGACGTTTCGTGTTCCGTGTTTTTGTTCAGTGCACCATTACTTTTGTGCTGCTTTGTTTTGTTGTGTGTTTCATCGGTGCGATGCACTTCATAAAGAGGGGAGTAACGTAGCACGCGTCAGCTAGCCAAATGGCAGTGCATGGACGAATGTTTATCGTGCTTGGCTCCCACGCAAAGCGCTGAGTTTCAAATCCTCGGAGCTGATGCATTTTTCGTTATTTTTGTAAATGCCTTTCTGGTGTATTCCAAAATTCTGTTGCTTATTTGAGATGCGAATAACCTACGCGCCGAACATTCTACACTGAATGTTACGAAAGCCCACGCGTGCGCATAAGGAGCTCTGCATGGCAAACTGTGCGGAGCCATCGACCCCTGCGACGTTTGTTTTTCGCCATTTAATGTTATATTTGTTTTCGCACAACTTCGCCACATTAAACGTTTTGCTCGCCGCTTCAACATTTGTCATTCGGGACAATATAGGGAAGAAACTTTTTGAGCTTTTTTTTTTTATCAAGAACACCAACGAGGCCACTGAAGTACACATTTCCCGCAATGTGTTATATATGGAGGCTGTGTTTTCAAGCTCAACAGATATGCTGAGCTGTGAAAGCTACACTTACCCGGTCTCTGCAGATGGGTTATTCGGCCAGGACGACATAGCATATGGGGCCGATTGTAAATATCAGTTGATAAATTAAGTGCAATGTGCTAAACTACTTTTATATTAGCAAGAATATGCATTTGGGTCAATTATAATCTTTTTTTAATCGAATACATCTAAATCATTAATATTTAGAAATACTCTGACTGAGAGTACATTAATTCGTTGGATTTACCACTCGTGCAGCAAGAGCATGGCTAGATGTGCCATAAGGCGCCCGGAGCGAATTTTCTTCCCTTAACATATCCGCATCCTTATACCTGCTGCGTGAGTCATAGCTTTAGCGCGCAGCTACGCCTCCCACGCGCTCAAAGTACTTGTACAAACTATGTATGTAGTGACATGTCACGACAATCAGCAAGTTCCTGAATGAAACCATAAGGCTATTTTCACGAAATAAAAAAGTTAATTAGCGTATTTTACCTAATTACCAAGTGATCGTTATGATTATTTCTATATACGATGCCCCTAGCGGTATAACTTAGCTGCGCAGACCGCATATGTGTATCTTACACAACTTTCACAGTGAAGTTGTTTATTGCTTTAATTCGTTTCAGCTTGAGTCCGGACGCAGTCGATGCTGCAAGAGTGAACTCAGGGCTTTCAGCTTCCCTGCCAGACACGCGCGCACGTGCAGTCCCTAGTGAAAAAGTCATTTGTATGAGAAATTTAGAAATTTATCATGTCCAATAAACACATATGAATCATACAAGATATATAAGGACATATAAGAACCTTATAAGAACTATATAAGAACTATAAAGAATTTTATAAGATATATAAGAACCATATAAGAAATTTATAAGAAACTTTTTAGAAGTTTCTATATGGTGCTTGTATGTTCTTATATATATTATATAGTTCTTATATAGCTCTTATAAAGTTCTTATATGGCTCTTATATAGTTCTTAGATGTTTTTATATATCTTGTATGATTCATATGTGTTTATTGGACACGAGAAATTTCTCATACAAATGAGAATTTTCAATAGGGTTGGAAGCACTGCTTAGGATCTCACGCTCGCGCTTGTAGTATCGCCTGTGTCTGGACTTAAGCTGAAACGAAGTATAGCGTTCGAAGCATTTTTCGCCTGCGTTACCTGAAACTCAACGCTCGCACCGACGCTTCGCGCCGCACGCACGCGCCTTCTTAGTATAAAAGATGAGAAGTAAATAACCAAAATAAAACGCTGACGAACGCGCGTTCAAGATGCCATTTGTTTTAGGCTTTTGCTTTAGAACGGTTACTGCTGCAGACGCCGGAAAGTGCGGCATCGTGGAACACAATTCCCTGTATTCTCCTTCATGCTTGGGTAATTTATCATGTGCGTATCTTTTCGACACGATGATGACCAATCTAGAAAATAAACGTGTTCACACCTTTGCTTAAAAATTTCTGTCACGCCTGTATTGTGCGCTAAACAGCTTCGCTGGTCATCCACCTTCACAGTGTGGAATGACCCAATATTTCTTTTAAAGATATCCGTCCATTTTGATAAAAACGGTATAAAGCCGGCAGCGTTGCGTGACCCAACGATATCCCATTATGATTCAACCTTACAATAGAGTGTCACCAAAGATGACGTCACAATAGTCTCTCCTAACATAACATTGCCTGATGCACTGTAGACACGTGACATCACGTCAGGCCACATAACGTGACATTGTTGACACAGTATCGCGTGACGTCATCATTTCCTGTGTCGTCAGCTTGAAAGGAAGCATCCCCATGAGTACGTCACTCTGTCACGTAAAGTGACGTAACGATATTAGGTCATGATGTCTCCTGAAGTTTCTGTCCCGTGAGGCCATGGTGCCACCTGACATCGGAGCGTCGCATGACATCCTGGTGCCATGCGACGTCATGGTGTCACGATATGCCTTGGTGCCACGTCATGTGACAGTGTCAGCTGACTTGATGGTGTTTCGTGAGAAATTTTCGTCCTGATAAGTCACGATGTAACGTTACTGGGTATAAACGTGACATCAACGTGTGATGTGACGTAAGAGACAAACTATAAGTTTTATGCATCTTGAGTACCTTTGGGAGAATGTCAAAACGTCACGTTACATGAGACTACGACGTCATCTAGGCTACATGCCATATGCATGATATCGTTAGGGGCACAAATTCTATGTATAAGAAATGCATTTAAGGGCACATAAGTACCTTCACGTATACTGTGAAGTAGGTTGCCCATCCTTATATTAAATATTAGTTATTAAATAAACTTATATTTTATTCTGAATTCGCTAAAGTAATTTTGTTAAAAAAATGCGAATTTTCTAATAAAGTTTTACAAAGTAGACAAATTCAAATAAGAAGTCAGTGTTCGTACCATAACGAATTATAAAGCATTCACTGAAATCTACCTTTTTAAATTATGGTTCCATTGAGCTCAGTGCTTTTAGGAGACATTTTGATCTGATGAAGCAATTGTTTTATCTGTTTTGATTTTGAAACTGAAACCGAACAGGATGCACATTGCAGGTGGCGCTAGCTACCGCTTTAAATTTACCCGTCTATATTTTTTTCTTTGATGGCTGATCATAGCTTTCCTTATGGTGGCTGTTGTGCCTCCGACCGTCCGACGTTCGCGTAAACATCTACTGTTTACAACTTTCTTTGTGGGTGCCTTTACTAATACTGAGTTCAAGAATTTCAATTGCATCTGGGACACGCCGCGTCTAGCCAAAAACCGTAGGTTGCCAGCCGGACGGACAAGGAAATTTCAGCGGCCGGTAAGCCAACTTATTTATCTGTTCACTGAGATGTCCTCCATTGTTGCCGTAGACCACTTCGCACTAAAGAAACATTTACGATGGAAAGAAAAGAAAGCTCGAGTTTCTTCTCAAGACAAAATTGGCGAGGGACACTTGGAACCGTGCACCTTTTCTGCCAGAGCCAACATGATTGGCCTCCGCCATATTTTCAGCTGTTTATTCACTCCTGGACCAAGCCCTATCCCGTAATCCTCCCTCGTTTCAAGATGCGATGCGACCTTCGTTTACATGTGGAATAGACGCTTTGCAGGAGCTGTGCATGAACGCCGCCATAACCGACCTTCAATTTTGTTTCCTTTTTTCGGTTCACTTCACTTCTTCATTACCACTGCAGGACAGGTTATTGCCGACTTTAGGTGCTACTGTGCCCATCTCATCAGCATAGGGCTTTTGTGGAAGCTCCTCAATGCCCGCTTCAGTGGCTCGGCAGCTCGGTAAGACAAGAGAAGGTCGGCAATGGCGGCTCAATCTGCGCGTGCTTAAAGCGTCTATATGAATTCGCATTCGCCGACATTAATCAACCTCCGTCTAGTGGTTTGAATGCCTGGCGCTACCTTAGGAGCATCATGCCATTTACAGGACCACAGTGAATGCAACAATTCGAGTTGCATTAATGAAAATGTTTTGTTTTCGCTTGACATGTGCTTACGTGTACACCTTCTGCTAATCTTACAGCAAGTTGATGATACTCTTGGTGCGTCCAGCTTTATCGAGGTCGAGTCAGAGTCTTTCCTAACTGCCCTCGCAGCCTGAGACTGCCCGAAGACGATGAACGAGCGTGAATTTACTCAGTACTTTAGTACACGGATCATCCCATTTCCTGTATCCTGCTTTCGGACCTTGTTGAAAAGACCCCGTGGTCATAACTCAGAGCCCTCTATCATGTTGTCCGTCACAGCCTGGGTGTTGGTTTGAGATGTAAGATACCACGTGTTCAATAATTAGTCATTGTTTGGTTCTCTTCTTGTGCATAATGTTCAGGTATTTTTTGTTGACTGATTTTCAAGTTTTGTTATTCTGCCAATTTATATACTACAGGAATATAATTTTATACTTATGGAACTCATTGTAATTTTCACCACTAGTATTTTAATCAAATAGAAAATCTAAAACTGTCTTTGTCAGCTGGTCCTGATTATATTAACTCAAAGTGTTTGAAGAAGTCGAGTATGTATTGGTCTATTATATTTTTAAACAATTTTCTCAGTCGCTTGATTCTGGCATCTTACCTTACGACTGGAAGGTACCCAGCGTGATTTCATAGCACAAAGGAGCATGTTCCTCACCAGTTACTTTTATTAAAACTTAAAATGATGTGTTGATCCTAACATAGTTGCCTGGAAATCCTGTTTTCTAACTAACCGACATCAGTTTGTTACTGCTAAGGAAAACAAGTATCACCTCTCTTCCGTCACATCCAGTGTTCCTCAAGAATCCGTGTTAGGTCCTCTACTGTTTCTCAGTTACATCATTGACCAAGCTAATTGTGTCTTATCATTAATTAATATTTTCACTGACCGCAGTGTAATATATGCTAAATCTACCTACGACTCTGACGTTTTCAAGCTCAAGACGAGATAGCAATGCTGTTTACCACTGGTTTGTAGTTGGGTTATATGACACCTAACATTACTAAATATTAAGTTATGAGGATATCGCGTACTAATCCTCATGTGCCTTTCTACCATCTCAACAACGTCCCATTGGCACCGGTTTCACCTTTTAGATATCTCTGCGTTTACTTTACTTGCAACATATTCTGGAAACTGCGTGTTGAATATGTCATCAATAATGGTAACCCCATGTTAGGTTACCTGAAAAGAAACTTTTCTCCGGCACCGTCAGCCTTAAAATTAAAATTTATGAATCTCTCGTTCGCTCAAAATTAGAATATGCTTATTTTATCTACGACCCCAGTCAGTCTAAAAAAAATAATAATGTTCTGGTACGGTCCAAAACCGTTCTGCCCTTTTATTCTAGTTAACTATCGCTGCACTAGAAGTGTAAGCTCCATGAAAATCAGCCTGTCCTTGGCTAACCTTTCACTCTAGTTTAAAGTGATCGTTACTGTCCTTCACACTATATATCATGCTAACACGTACTTAAAGCAATATCATTTCACGCCACCGTTGAACATTTCACTCACATTGCTCGACACCTCAAAGTTGGAATTCGTAAATGTATTACCAATGCATTTATTCAGTCATTCGTCCCTAAAAATTCTTTGAAATCGAATCACCTTCTCACTTCCATAATTTGTATTGTTGATACCCAAATGTTTAAAAACAATTTATTAACACTCTTTACTATCCTGAGCCTCCATCATACCTTGTGCACTCTATCCTTTTTTGTGTGTTTTTTGTTACTTCCACTCCCCTCTTCAATGTCGATTGGCGAGGAGGGTATTTAAATAAATAAATAAATAAATAAATAACCCAATGTAATCATTTGACATCTTGAGAACTAACATTGATATCCTGTTACTGTTCGATCCCGTCAGCACGTTGCCACGAATGCAAGCATGGTTTGTTGAAGAGCCAAAGTTTTATTCATATAGAAGTATATGTACAAAGACAGAATAGGTATTCCCCACCCGCATTCATTGGGTTCATGTAAACATCATGGAGCTGTGGGGCATCACTTTGATTCAAATGCCCTCGTGAAAATATATAATATTTATAAAGAATTGATTGGTCACTGCTCCTCGCGAGTGCTGCGCATTCGCGAGGAGCAGTGACGTTACACGCGTCAGTCCCCGACGCACGCGCCGCACGCATGCACCCACTCGAGATCATGGCTCGCGCAGTCCGGTTGTTCGGGGCGGTAGTTTGGTTGCTTGGTACTTTACAACACGGCGCACAGCTTAACTCATCGGATCCCGAAGTAGTCAAATCATACGTAAACCGTGTGTGTGTCATTGAAGCAGCAGTAAGCGTGCTAATCAAGCTAATACTAGACAACCAGGAAAGCTAAGAATAACCAGCTGAACTTAAGCTTACGCTACGTATATCCTGGCATAGCCGTGCTAAGCAACTGTTTCTGTTTTTTTTTCACATTCTCTTTTTTTAATCTTTTCTTTATTTGTTTGATATTTAATTTCTGTTAATTCACTTTGAAATACCTTAATTTGCTTTATAGTCCTTAATTCCCATTGATTACATTTTATTCTCGTCCATTACTCTTAAATCAATTCAATTCCATTTAATTCACTTTGATTCCTCTTAATTCAAGTTGTCATTGTCTTATTTTATTGCCTCTAATTCGCCTGAGTGGTCACGTAAACATTTTAGTATTTTTCGAGTCGCCGACGTGTTTTCGCTTCAAAGACACATGCGAAGGAAAAACAACTTTTTTCTTAAACAGCTTAGATGGAAAAAGGATGTCATTAAACGATTTTACAACGAAGAAAAAAAAATAGAGATATTTAAAGCGCTATACCGATTTGTAGTTCGCGCCCACGGCGCCGGGGAAAAGTGGCTCTTACTTATCACTTGACTGACTCTTATTTATCACGTGGTGCTTGCGCTCTTCGGAAGCTTCTTATGGCTACTAAAAATAACTTATTCATCTTTGTTTGGAGAATAACAAATAGCTAAGATTAATAAGTAACTTTTAAAGCACAAAGGAAACTCCTGAAAAAACGCAAGCAGACGTGATAGACCTGTGCGCCAGTCAGACGACGGTGGCGGCGCCCCTAAGCAGACGAACTTGTGCGGCGGCGGCGACGGCGGCGTGGAGAAATGCGTTGAAGCTGCGTCGCACAACGCTCAGCGTGCGGCGGCGGCGTGGCTTTGTGACGGCGGCGACGCAGCGCGGCGGCGCGCGGCCTACCACGTGACCAGCGGTGGCTCCAACGGGCGCCAACTACAAATTCTTTTTGCGCCGTAAAGATAGCTCTATTTTTTTCTTTGTTGTAGATTCGTTTTATAATATTCGGTTTTCCATCTAGCATGTTTAGAAAAAAAAACATTTTTTTCTAAACAGTGTCCGGAAGCACGTGCCCTTTAAGCACGTGTCCTTTAAGGATTTTGAAGGTGGACTGAACGTTGGGACATATAAGGCTTTCGTCTTAACAAGCAAAATGTGCTTCAAGTTTCGTCTAGCTTCACAATACCTCTGTGACTAAGATGAATCTTCAAAGTTGGGCTTTAACTATTCGTATGATTATCTCTTATCAGCTGTTGCACGAAGTGATGAATTCATTTATGCATTGTATTTGCAGAAGTCGGCCATCAACTCATCTAGCTGGGGCTGAAAACTTCTTGAGCAAGTTGTGGTCCAAGTACCCGAATGAAGAGCTGAAATCCATGTTATAATGAGAGTATCGCAGGCCCTCGCGATGCTGCAGAACCGGCCCAGGCAATTATCATAGCTATTTATGCTCCACTTCTAGAAGACATGTTGCTGTTCGAAACTACCAACACTCATGGAAGCTGTTTATAGGATCCTGTAGGCATGTTTAATTGTAATATTTAGCCGAATTACAGCTTAAATATTAGAAACGATTTGCGAAGGTCTGGAAATTTTTTGTTCAATATATTCCAAAGCTTATTGTTAGATATACATCATCATATTGATCGCTCTTTAAGGCCTGTTCACACATTCCTACAGCTCTGCTGCGGGTCCTGAATGAGGTGGAGCGTTAAAATGACCGCATGAATCGGTTCGGTTATGCATCAGGCTGCGATTTACCACTAGTGACTGAATATGGTAAAATTATTGCATTAAGTTAAAAAAACATACCTCAGTAAACGGTTTTAAAAAATGCGCATGTTTTTCGCCCACAATGCGTGGAGAAGCGAAAGCGATAGCTCTAGCATCGTCGTGCAATACGCGTGGAATGGTGCTGTCACGTCCCTAAGGACGGTGTTTTGGCATGGCTGAATTATTATAGCCGTCTTCGTTGGCGTCGGGACGCCACTGACGACCGCCACGAATGCTCGGTGATCCGTAATGAAAGTAGGCAAACGTGGTGGAAGATTCTAAAACCATGTGACATTACGCGTAGCTAGCGGATACTGCCAAAGTGGGATTTCGCATAACGTGAGTTATGCTTGAGAACGAGTCTTAGAAGCAGACGACGCGAAGATTCTTCCTTCGTCGCTCCGTTCGTTGCGGGCATCAGGGCTGCCCTTTTCGCTTTTTTGCTCGGCACGGCAAAAGGGAGGTACCAACTTCCCTCTCCTCGTGCAAAAAAAAAAATAAAAGTGTTTTATATTTTTATTTTTTGCGCGCGTGGTGACGACCCATTTACGAGCACGCAATATCTGCGAAGTTTCGCCCTAAAGCAATCGCTTTATAAAACTATAACTAATTTTCGCTACCTAAGGCACCCGACCGCGAGCTGTGCAATCTCTAACTGGCGGAAGAACCTGCAGGTGGCAATAACGTCCACTGTGGCTTACGGCAGCCCAGTGGCGGTCTGGTCGCACGAAAAGCGGTCAACCTTTTGGACTCATAAACAGCGTACATTTGTTCGCGTGGTATGATTGTTAGTACGTATTTCTTTTTCCCTTCTAATAAACACTCGCCATGAACAAAACTGATAAAACCGATGGTTTGTTGAGTAATTCTAGTTATATGTCTTCTGTTTTTGGCGTGACCGGATGGCTACAGAGCTGCTCTTATTCCGCCGGGTGCCACTGCCGCCGTCGTTCAGTTGTTGTGCTAGTCAAAGAGTGCGCATTTAGCACGCGGGCACCACAGCTAAACAAAAGTAGCTGTTGATTTTTTTTCTTTACTGGGGTTAGTTTGTTTTTTGAAATTTGTATGCGATGCTTCCGCCGACTTCAGGCACCTTTGTGGTAAATACTAGCGTGACACATTATAATCCCAATTTATGCAGTGATTTTAAAACCCTCACCAAGATTCGGAACCCCGCAACGCTTTAATTCTCGTGTAAGTGCTGAGAACAGTGCTGCTTTCGCGCGTTTGTAAAATATACGACACAGATCTAATGCTGAATCAGTTGCGAAATTTAGTTTAAGTCAGCACTGTTTTATGGTTGATTTAGCTTTGTGCCGCACTGGTCAACTATAATTTTAAAGATTTTTCTCAAAAAGTGGGCAAGTCTCATATACAGCTCCAGGGTTATTTTTATCTTAGGATGTTTGTAGTGCACCTGATTATTATCATATTGTAAAGATGTATGCTTCTTCCGCTCATGTGATTCTGGGAAAGTGAAGAAAAGTATAGTTTGTATAAGTAAATTGCTAGAAATATACATTAATTTGATTTTCCTGAGCTTTCAATCAGCGATTCATGTATGATACAGATTTTGCGAAGGGTCTGTTTTCTTTGGTCGGAAATTCCAAATGCTTGCAATAAGCTGTGAAGTTTTTCTGGTGTTACAATTTTGACATGTGTTATTTGGAGACTGGAAATCACTCCACAGAATTGCTGAAACGGCGAAACGATAATTCTTTTTATTTTTACCTGCTACATGTCACTTAGCAAAATAAAATGGAATGTGGTGCACACAGGTAACGTGGTGAACACGCCACTTAATGTGATTTTTTTTATTAAAGGATACTTCAACGAAATTTGAAATATTCCCGTCGTGTTCAAAAATAGGTTGAATATGATCCACAATATCCGTAAATGACAATCCCACGTTTGTATTTTGATCCAGGTGGCTGTATTTTTCGTTATAAACGGTCCACTCTGGCAAGCGCTCGGAGAAGGCCCAGCTTAGAGCACGTGACATCCAACGCAATCGTGACGTAGGTCGTCTCAAGGCGAGCAAAGCTACGGCGAGGCTGACGTCGAGAGGATGGCCTAGTCGTTCCAGCCACCGAAGCGGCTGCTTTTGTACGAACTTTTGAGTGACGGGTTAATCTTCTATAATCTTGTAGGGGGACAATAGCGACTTCTGCGACACACAAAAGGGATTCTCGGGAAGAGGGGAGTTCCTCCTTCCCCCTTCTCTCGTCGTGGCCGGAGGCGAGACGACCTCCGTCACTAGCTGTCAAGGTTCCTAGACGAGCATTACAAACGAGGCGTTAGCGACATCCACCAGGTGCTCTTTGCTAATCGTTTAATTCGTTTTGAAATTCTTTTTCGAGACTTTTTTTAACAAGATATTGGTATGTTCCATGTGATACTGCTCTTGTGAAAACATATAGACCAAAAAATGAGCGCCGAAATTTCGTTGTAGTAGCCCTTTAAAGGGGTGTGTCCTTTTTTTCTTTGTATATTCGCTCTTTTTTCTTCTTCTTGTTCCCATTACCAATTTTATGGTCTGAATGTCAAGGACGTTCTCGCGGAATCATGATGTACCAATATTTTCATCAAAAAACACGAAAACATTATTTAAAACAAATCAAACAAAATATTTTACGTTACACTTCACATAAAACAGCACCGCTACACGGAAAAACGGCGGCAACGTGCGTGCACGCGAGCCATGTCTAACTTGGCTGAATTTCGATTACCCTTCTCTCCCGCACCTGTTCAACCTCTCTGTAGAACATGGAGGTTCTACTCGAACGGCCAGGCTGTAATACATTACTCCACCAAAAAGGCGAAGTTCATAACCTCGCCAGCACCTATGAAGACATGGCCATGAATGAGAACGTGCATTCAAGAAAAGCAATGCGTCTCGGAAAATCCGAAACAGATTCATCATAAATAATGTTTTGGTGTCCTTTCGAGTAGAAAAATTGTTGTCTACGTGGTGTGGCCAGAACGGGGTTGACTTTTAAACATTAAAATATGCGTTACAACCCTTGTTGCAATACCCATTGAAGAAACATTCCGCCCGGTCACCGTATTTGAAATATCAATATTGGTGTTGCTTTGAAGAAACGATTTCCGTTTCACTTTTTAAGAAAAGTCCACTCCCCACCTTGTTTGCCAGGCGAAGCAGGTACGCATGAGGTTGGTAATATCTGTTCTGTAGATGGTCATCACATGTTTCTTTAAGCTTCATTGTTTGGTCATAGTCGCCTTCCAGCATAAACAGGGCAGAGAGCGGCCAACTGCTGACTGATCGGAGGATGAGCAAGTAAAATCTGCCCTACCAACGAGAAAACGAGCAAGCTGCGATGTCACTGGAAATGCACTCAGAGCGCATAGCAAAAGTAAGTTAAGATGAAAAATAAATCACTCTAAAATTGTTTTAAATATTTTTTTTGAACTTCGAGAAATATCATTCTAATATTTTGGGAATTATTAAATAAGAACTTCGAACATCTGGGAAAATACATCGTCGCTAAAAAAGGCGACGTTATTTTTTTATAAAAAAATACTTACAATAAAGTAATTATTAAAGCAGCTCCATTGTCTAAATTTATTATTTATCGCTTCATAGCAGTTTATGTTTAACACCTCTTTCAAAAGTACCTAGCACAGCAGAATCACACCGTACAAAAACCGGGTAGCGAAACACCTTCCAAATTCTCCTACTAAACCAGGTCATTCAAAACAAGAGAGCCAAGATATCGCCAGGACACAAAATCACTAGTGTCACACACCGAATCCAGGACACTGATGTAACACCAGTTCACCAGAGCGCTGATGTCACACAAAATGACGGTGCAAAAATGTCCCAAATCACTGGCGTAATAGCAGTCTGGTGTCACACGAAAGACCACCAAATATGGTTTTATATATTTCTCATCATATTATATTACGCTAATAATTTTAGAGAAAGATATAATATTCTCGATGGTATTAATAAAAAAACGCAATATTCAGTTTAATATTGACGTTTGGAAAAGAACACGAGCCGGCTCCTTTCTTCTGGACGAGTTTCATCCCAATGTTACATTGATGTCTCAATTCAAGTAACTCAAATCTTTCATTATTTCGCAGTGTCGGGCTTCGCCGTCATCGGCCTTTGTGCGAGTTTTGCTGGTACTGTTAAATTAATTTCAGTAGCACACAAGCGAAAGTTCTGGCTCAAATATGGCCATCATGAAGTCGAAAATATCTGACATATATTTCAGTCGTTAAAAAGAACTAAGAAATCGTCTTCAAGGCACTTTAAATCCACCAGCTACGAAGGCCAATAAAAATGATTCTGTTTTAGGTATATAGAGTTTTGCCACTGTCTTTTTTACATTGAATAAAATGTTCATGCTATATGTTGTAAGGACTCCATTATTGCGTTTGTACAATTAGTAACTCGTTTAATACAGTATGATAATATAGCATTAATACAAATCTCCGCTCTATAGATATTAGACAGTTTTCTTGCATTATACCTGTACCCGCAATGCGAAACGTTCTCAAATAAATTACTCCGATGATTTCCCGCCATTAAGGCATAGCTGCGAGGCAGTGCGTGCAATATCTCAGGGACGTGCAGCACCATAGCCTGGTTTATATTCACAAAGCTTAGCAGTTTGACTACGAAACCATAGAATGCCCGGACGCAGATTTGGAGCGCGAGGATCGGGTAGCAAAGTGCGCTTTTTGGGGAAGCTGGACGTCATCGCACAGTTTTTGCAGCAGCGAGGACCCGAAACATGGTTTTCAAACCCGACGAGAGAAAAAGCGGTAGCGAGGGGAACTCGAGGAGCACGAGCGGACATTCCATCACTCGGGAGAAGTGTGTTTCGGCGTCTCGCCGCAGCAGGGTCCCCACCACGTGGCTCAAGCCTCTCATTTCTTGTCTGCGGCTCTACCTTTTCCGTTTCGGTGGCCGCTTCTCGTGGCGATCTGCCAGGCACTATCAGCATAGAGGAGGCTATAGTAGCACACACTTCTGAAAGAGCTGGGTCGCTAAACTCGTCAAGCACAACTTTGTGCCCGAAGTTTGCGGAACGTGCTGATTGGACTCTCGCGACGCTGACGTCGCGCCGAGCGAGGTGTCAATCATTAGAACGCTCATTTCTTTGAGAGAGGCAGAATGTAGCAAAGTTCATCGAGGCGCGCGTGCGGCGCGTGAGGGGCGCGAGGAGCCCGCTGATTGAACGGCTTCGCCGATGACGTAGCGCCCATTTGTCCCTACATCCCTACGCCAAGCTAAAATTAATGCTTTACAGATTGTCCCTAGGCGACCTGCTGACACTCAAAATCCCTCCGAAGTTTGTGTAAAAAAGAAACCTCGTTTGTCGAAGTTGTCGCTGACGTCAAAATGACGTTTCCGAACTTTGCGAGAGCCGTGGTTTGAGCTCGAGATCTTCGCTTCGGATCGAGGCGAAGTTAAACTTTGTCAACATGGCGTTGCCGTACGCTGCGGCCGAGCTTATCTTCCGCCACCATCGGCGTCGCTACTGAGACCACCGGGGACGCCTTTCAACTCCCCGACGACGACTTTCGGCGACAGTACCGGCTATCGAAAGCCGTTGTGCGTTGACTCTGTGACGAGCTTCGTTCGGCGCCCGGACTTCGAGGCGGCGGACAATCGCGTCTACCATGACCGTGGAACCACAAGTTCTTTGCGCGCTCCGGTTCTTCGAAACCGGTAGCTTTCAAGGCATGGTGGCGACTGACGAGCACCTGTCAGTCTCCAACATGACTGTGAGCCGGGCTGTCAGAGTTTTGCGGCTGCCATCGTTTTTGTTTTTTTCTGCAATATCCGAAGAGATACTAATAAGCTGGTATACAATTCAGAATGTTGGAAAACAAACAAGAACCGGGATAATTCTTGGGTAGGTTCGAGTCTCCCGGCAGCCGGCAGAATTATTTCCCCGAAATTTTACTGGCAGTCGTCACTCATTGGCGGTCAAATCAGTTCATCGAACGACGTGTCATCGACAGATCGTTTCATCGGCACGCGATGTAATCACATGAAAGAGATTTTCTTCCGTTAGAGGTATATACAAATTAAACATTTTCACACCTTTATACATGTAAGTGGGCTGTCCAATAACTAACCCCCTAATAAGTGTAGCAATAGACCTTATAAAAAAATGTAAACCTCACACCTTTAAAAATGTGTGATTTTTTAAACACGTTTCTTAAAACGTGTGATAATGCACTACACCTTTTTATAAAGATGTAAAACTACAATACCCCTTCTCGTCAGACACGTAGCCCGGGGGGGGGGGGGCATAAGCGCCCCCCCCCCCGAAATCTTCCATTTTGCTGGGGCCGCCTCTCCCCCTCCCCCTCATAGAGCACTTTGTCATGGACGCCCCCCCCCCCCCCTAAAACAAAATCCTGGCTACGTGCCTCCTTCTCGTCAAGGTGTAATTACCACAGTACATTCCTTTTTTGGGGTGTACACAGTGGCCCGGGACCCAATAAAATGACTGAAAATTAAATTACACAAACGAGTCGCCGAAACAACACGTTGCTTCTTGGCGAGTGTCGAGGCAACTTCGGCCGAAAACCGGCTTCAATATTGGCCGGATGTACGGTTTTGCGCCTCGTCCCGACATCCGGCAGGTATGGGTGTACCGATGCAATTACACGATTTATGTCTAATAGCACTGGCACCACTGATCTCTTATTAGGCTGGATCGCGGATAGAGGCCTGTATTGCTGGGGTCGAGCGGCACCACCGGCAGTCATCGCTTGACACGATCTAATGCATGCTATAGGAGAAACGGGAAAACTCAATTTTTTTACGTTAGTAGGTTGTTCTCGATCATGAAACTTCTTTCGTGTTTCCGCAAATAACAGTTAATATTGTGTGCAA
Source organism: Ixodes ricinus (assembly GCA_037355805.1). Classification (NCBI taxonomy): domain Eukaryota; kingdom Metazoa; phylum Arthropoda; class Arachnida; order Ixodida; family Ixodidae; genus Ixodes; species Ixodes ricinus. Next base: position 71,516 of record JAZHYW010006677.1, on the reverse strand, counting down.
GAATATTAAACGCGTTAGAATACCAATCTTGTTTAAATAAACGTTGTGTGCTTGAGGGTTCGAGGGCGACTTTGTTGGGCGTTAACTGTGATGTGTTTAATGAGACAAGGGCTACCGAGAGTTATTGTGGTGTCATTCGTGATCTCGGAGTCATCAGAGCTCAGCAAACGATAAGTTGGAAGGTCTTTACTGGAGACATTCGCATCGTTTTAACCGCTTGTACATAGTACTTCATGGTGAAAGCTTTTTCTTTGAACTGCTGTGAGGGCTTCCGTGACAGACTGAAACTCGGAGCGTGCCGTTCAGTTGCTGAACGTGCCGTTTATTTAGCAACCGAAGCAAGCGACGCCGGTATAGAATCGGTGGTGCTCCGGCCCATTTTTTTTTTATAATCAATGTTCGAACGTTTGACGAATGTCTAGTTGATCTCCAAGCACCCGATATAATCATTGCAGCACGTCATAAAATACTCGCCCTCGAGCACCGCGTACAAGCTTCCTATTTTTGCGTGTTTCTTCCTTAGACTTTCGTGTATTGCCTCATGGTGTAATACGCCAAAACAACAAGGACGAAAACGAAGGGAGAACTAGACCGGACGCGGCGTATTGCCTGTTGTCAAGCAATGGCCGCCGGTGAGGCCAGTGACGGGCTCCCGATCCGCGATCCAGACTTGCACTGTGAGAGTTCTAATGCATTGCACCCACGGAGTGCTGCACGGAGAACAGGCCCCGGACGAACTTGCCGAATGCACCTAGTGCAGACTGATGCTGTCGCCATAGATGTTGTAGAAAAGTACCGACCTCAAACCGAAACTAGCGCCTTTTTGTTCGACGTGATGGGTGGGAATGCGGGAGCGCAGTCGCTGCCATCGTTTATCTATAAACGTTGGTTGCTGCAACGTGTCACTTATATTTGCGATGATTTCCAATTAAGGATCTCGGCTGTCAGAGATATCTACAGACGGCGTAAGTTTCAGAAGCCAGCTGACTACAAAACAGCATACACTTGAGAAAATTTATGGCACTGTACGCGCAAAAGCTTGCTTCGTTTTAAGCATAGTATTATGAGTTAAGGATCTCTGAAAGAATACTGCTTAAATCTAGTTATTTGGAACATCTAGCAATACGTTTCGTAAGACTTTTTTTATTTCCCTGGTGAGGGCATTGAGAACGAGAGCTTTCTCAAACAAAATACGACGGGGCAAGATAGCTGCCGTTCAAATATGACTGTGCTTGAGCCTCGGGCAACGTCTCCATGTTTAGCCTTCCCGGACGCTGAGTGAATGCGTCACAGGTTTCTGCTGTGGGAGCTGTGTAGAAAAATGTTCCACTTTTCACCTGCACACAGATGATGCGAGATCTCGCGGCCTCTGTGTTTGTCCTGGGCCTTTCATTACACACTGGTAGGTTTCAGCGTCTGTACGGCAACAAAGCGACCCAAATTTTGCAAATAAAACACGGGTCGTCGATTCCTCCCTTCGTGGAATATCAGACGCTTACAATTCAAGCTCGCGCTTGAGTTCGTGGCCCGCGGGACGCGATTTCGAGCAGAATACCAACTTTTTCTTTCAGCTCCGCTGTGCGAATGCCGCCTCGTAGCAGACGAACTCTTGTCGTCTGCTCTCGCTCCTCGCCTGGGCGAGGCATGACGGGATTGTCGGCGCTAGAGAGCTCAAAGACACGAGCGAGCGGCGTGAACGCTCGCCTCCCCGCGCTGTCTCGTGCTCTCGCGCACCGCCTAGGGATCGCGGGGGATTTTTCGTCAAAAGTTGCAAATTTGAGCACGCGCAGGGAGGAGGAAACTTTGCGGCGTTCTTTTGGTCACTCCCCCGCTACGTCAGAAAGCGAAGAATGTTTTTCTCCACGAGTTTAGCTACCCTGGTGACCTTTAACTATGTTCCTTTCACCCAAAAGCTGAGACTGCAGCCAAAGGTGCAAGCGCGAGCTAGCCAGTGCTCCTCCCTTTCAGAGATGCCTTTCTTGCGCGAGCCCTTGTTCTACGGAAGAGCCCTACAAACCAGCGACCGCTCATGACTTCGTGCTTGCGTTCTTGGCTGCTGTCTCAGCCTGAGCGTGCCGTCATGTGCGCTTTGCTCAGGGGTTTGACATGTGACTATTTTGTTCGGTACGCTTTTTTTAGGGGCGAAGATCCTTAGGGGCTAGCCATGTCCGTATGTCCGTCCGCCGTAGGCCGGCGTCGAGTGCTCGTGCTTCTTCTCGTGAGATCACGTGCTCACGAGCACGTGAGCACATGCTCACGTGCTCGTGTAGGGCAAAAAAAAAAATTGGAAAAAAATTATGAAAAAAGAAAAAAAAAAGAATAGGGTGTTCTGAGATGCCATTCCATGTGTCTGCTTAAAAAAGAAAAAGAAGAAAGCCACACATTCTTCTACTGCCATGAATGAAAAGGACCGAAAAGCTCGGCATGCAGCGCCTCAGCGTCTACGTAGACAGCAAGCTGCTCCGGAGACCAGGGCGCGAGAAGCTGCTGCACAGCGTCAAAAACGCCAAGCGGACCCGGAGTTGAGAGCTCGGGAAGCAGCGGCAAAGCGTCAACGCCGACAGCAAGCAGCAATAACTATGACCAAAATCAGTATCATCAGCACCACCCGAGCTTCGCCCCAATCAAAATCATTCACCACGTGGAGATGCGGTCATTTTTTGTGTTTTGTTCTCGAGCGTGATTAAGTGCTCCTCCCGTCGTGAGATTTTCGCATATACAGTGCTGTGGCGGAGTTTTGTGACTTGTTATTTCTTTGTATTTTTTCGAGACAACGTGCTGTCGGCACAGGCTACTACCAAAAATGTTAGCACCCTAAGCAAAGCGCAGATGGAGGTACCCTAAAGCGTGACACACATGTGGTCAAAAATCGAATCCGAGCCGCGCCGACACCACCCCGTGGCCCAAGCCGTGGGTCCATTCCGACGTTTGGTATCGTAATGGTTGTTAGAGTCTAAAAAGATAGGCTCAGGGGCTTGGTGTTGCAAAAAAAGGCTTTGGGGAACTGAAGAGTGATGACAAACCTCCCTTTGCTCTGGTCAGTTCGCGTGGCAGTGTCACTGCGCTCGACTTTACCAAAATAAAAACAACCCTTTCTTTAGAGGGGGCGGGGGAGTGGGGGGGGGGGTTGGTCTTAAAAAAATGTAACGGATTACAAGGAATTCGTTACGTAAAAAATGTAAGGAAATTACTTTAAAATTACTATAGAAAATATGTAATTATTCCGTTACTAAATTACTGATAAATTTAATGGATTACAAGTAATTTCGTTACTTGTAACGGATTACGTACAAGTCTGGTATGCACCTCCTCCTCATCCGCACCCTTTCCTCATACCCTACTTCTTGTTTCACGGGCGAAACGCGCGTCGTTACGCGACGTTTCGGCGCGTTGCCGAAACGGCATCGTGGAGCATTATGTGGCGTTTCCCATAATGCACCGCATGGTTACGCCAACGGCAACCCCGACGCCACTCAATCTGGAAAAGGGCGCCTAAGAGTTGCGCTCTAAAAACACAATCGGCAGGGAGCGTAACGTTATTGCGAACTTCTGAATCACCGTTTTTTAGAGCGCAACTCTAGGAGCGCTTTTCCGGCTTGAGCGGAATCACCATCGGCGTAGCCGCGCGTTGCGTTACGGGACGTTTCCCATAATGACGTCACGGGGGTCAAGGGTGACGTCAGCCCAGGTTGCATTATGTGTAAATTTCCCGCTAAATTTAGCCAAAAATTTCAACGCTAAATTTAGCGGAAAAGTTTCCCAACTAAATTTATCCAAAAAATTCCCCGCTATCTTTAGCCGCAAAATGTTCTACCTAAACTTGGCGGAAAAAAATTCCAGCAAAAGTTACCGGAAAACAATTTTCCACAGAATTTAGAAAAAAATTCCCCGCTAAATTTGTCGGAAAATTTTTCCGGCTGTCTTTAGCAGACAACATTCCCTCTAAATTTTTTGCACTAAATTTTGCAGGAAATTTAGCGAAAATTTTCCGCTAAAAGGGACGGGAGCAGGATATGAGGAGAGGAGGGTACGGATGAAAAGGGGAGTATTCTCCTCTCCGTGCCTTCCCTCCTCCTCCTCAAGAGCTGCGCTTTAATTCGTAGTTAAAGAAAATTGTAAACGTCTTTAATTTTTATAGTACTCTAGCGCTTAATGTGAACACCAAATTAAGGTGTCACTTAATATTACAGAGCGAATTGAACCTAACTTCGGCTATTTTCGGGTCTCTAAGTATCATCCCTTTTAAATGGCCGTTTTCGTAAAGTAGTAAGTATTTAAGTTACAACTTTGCGTGAACGCGTCGTGAACGAGCTTTCTAAAACAAAGACCAGCCTGCAAGCATAGCACAGAAGTGTTCAGTCTGCGCTTGGAGTTAAACATCCAGACACCTAGCGGCTCATCGAAATTTTAAAAACCCGAGCAGTGCCTCACCCGACCGAAGATCGTCGACAGCTAACGAGGATGCATCCTGTCGGCTTTGGATCCGTACACCAGAATATCGCAAAGATTACAGAACCTACTGTGTTGGTACGACACGCAGCCCCTTGTTGAAGCGCTTCTGGGATGTTGGCCTTCTTGCTGTATGTAAGATATACGGAAAACAAAAGCGGATGTTAAATAAACCATTTTTAGAGTTTAATCTAATTTCGCCCATTGTGATGTTCGTTTTGTCTGTAAGTTGCGGTCGGTAAATAGCGCGCCAAATTTGTATGGTTATAAACAGGGTTCCGTGTTTTCGATATATACCGATAATCAACAAAAAATAACCTCCCCATGTTTTTTCCGAAATATGTGAAAAACGAAAACACCAAACTGAAGCTTGTTTTGAAGATTCAAAATTGCATTGACACGACAGGAAACTTTTATAAATAACTTTCTTTGTGCACAACACAAGCACCGACCGCACTGAACTGTCCGCGACGCTGCTTGTTTGTACGGAAGTTGTTTCAGTGTGCTTTGTTTCGCAATAAATAACGCGTATAACGTCCTGCTTTCTAAAACGCGCAAGATATACATTTTATTTTAACATATGAGCCCCGATAAATCCCAATTTAAGGTTGTTGTCTACACCGAAAAACGCCGATTTCTGGTAACATAAAAAGCATAAAAACTAACCCCCGAATGTCAAGAAAATATGCACTGAAAACAAGGAATCCTAGTTCTAAACTAACGTCAACGAATAAACAATCAATCGCAAGAAAACGACAGGTGATTCAACTGTATCAGGACAATGCGGGAAGATTTTTTACATTATAGGTAAAAAAAATAAAAGCACCGTAAACCGGCAGGGTCTTACCGCAACAATACTTGAAAAACAAGCGAGCTGGTAGTCATTCATGGTAGTAAAAACCCGAGACTAAGGAACCCAGAAGGCGTTGTGTTCCTGAGTCTCGTTTTTTTTTATTTCAATGAGGCACTTACGTGCTTTTTTTAGACTTTGCTGTTTTGACGTGTGCTCTTTTGACGCGTGCTATTTTCACCGTGATATTTCGTTGTATGCTCTTCTGGAATGGTGCCAAACAACTCACGGACGAAAAATTCGCAAGAAAAAAGAAGTTGCTCTTGTAAATTGAAAGATAAGAATCTATAATTTATATCTCAATGTGAACTGACGAGTTTCTGTTTTTCTATTTTTGTCACTTACTGGGTTTCATTTTAAGTCGGACCGCCCAAACGCTGCCCTCCGATGGAGCCAATTAGAAAGCATCAGAAGTTGCATCGTCATTGCGCTCATCGATTTTGCGCGTTTGCTACTATTCCCCAAGCCAATCAGGCATAAAAAACACGTTGCAACCCTAAGCTTTTCTATTTTTTTCTGTGTGATTGATTTTGAGGGTTATAGAATACACGAAAAGACAGCTTGCGTGCTGACGAATTTATTTTGTGCTGCTCTATACTTACATCGATTCGTAGAGTCGGCCTAGGGCGGATTTATTGCGAAATGGAATTTAGAATTCTGCACTCTCTTTCCGACTGCTCTTCCTATGAGCCGATGAATTGGGGAAGAGGAAGAGGTGACATCTAGCGAGAACTTGAGAACGCCGATTTCCGGTCATGAATGAATAGTGGGTAGGCCTAAAGCTAGCATCATTTGTGTTCACAGCACGCGTCGAACGGGTTAGAACTCGGAACGCCTGCGTCCGGTGTTTGGCTATCACATCTGAACGCTTTCGACGAGTGCAATGAAGAAAACGGCAGACTTTGTCACTTTGCGTTCGAACATGTTAGACGACGGCAGCAGAGACAAAGGCACTTAGTGCTAGGTCAATCCACTAATTATTCGAAACAGATCTCGGCGGTTTTACGTCCTCAAGCACCCTCGCCTATTCCTGTCCCTTAGTTGATCGGCGCATATTGGTATCTTTCATATAAATTTGCGCATCACCCTTGAATTGTTTGTTTGTTTTTGTTTTGTTTTTTCAGAGGAAGAACTCAAAGTGTCCAGCAGAGGTAAGAAGGGACCATAATAAGGACACTTGTCGGGAAAGTTAGCGAGGATTTCGGCAGCAGGTATTGGCTGGCGCCGCGCTCGACCTTGGTGCCATCAAATTACGGCGGTCGAGTCTCTCGCTGACCTTTCTGCCCTATTGAAAATTCCATTAAGATGCGTAATTTGGGACACTGACAGCCAGTCAGCAGCCCTGGTGGAACGTGCCCTGATGGTCCATCAGATGACGTCTGACTGCCACTGCCAAGGGAATTTCATCAACAAGGGCAGCATTTATATAAGAGTAAAGCTATACGCACTCCGGATTGCATTTCGGACGAAATGGCTATACGCACTCATAAATATCGCCAAATGCCTCGACAAAACAAAATGTTCGAGAAAAAAAAAGAAGAAAAAAAAGCAGGTTTACCGCGGATCGAACCCGCGTCCACTTGCGTACAAAGCGGACACCTTAACCCCTATGCTATGCCATCGCTCAGGAAACTCGATTTGACCATTCGTTTTATACGAGTTTAGCGGGGTGCGTATAGCCATTTCCGTCCGAAGTGCACTCTGGAGTGCGTGTAGCTTTACTCTTTAAATAAAGTTCAAATTCCGAGGTGGCAATCTTTGATGGCTATGAAACGGTTCACAAGCCGAGGTGGCCATCTTGCATGGCTGTGAAATGGTTCACAAATCCTTAAAATGAATGTAATTCATGACATCAAAAATCAGGAAAAGTGTGTACCCGTCCTTTGTTTTTCCCCCTTTTGAAATTTGCGTTTTTCAGGCAAAAGGGACATTCGTTTACAAACGGGACCACATGCACCATAAGCATGTTTCAAAGAAACGCCCTCGATGTCTGAACCTTTCGGGACGACCGTATACACTTTAATTAAAAAGAAAAAAAGAACGTATGCGACTCCGTTGAAGCTAGAGAGCAAGCATGCATGCTACGACAGACAGCCCTGGCTTCCACGGACGAACGCGAGCAGCAGACATATCTGAACTACGCTCGCGGATGCTTTTTGTCTGCACTCTTCATGAAACAATAATAATGAGGTTCGACACAGCGGTAAGGCCAATATCCCATGCCAGATAGAAAGGTATAAACTTTCTAGCCCAAACCTCTCGGACCGAGTCAGGAGAATTTTAGTACTGCAGCGCGAGATTCCGACAATGAGCGCATCGCTCTAAAGAATACTTCGGCTGCATATGCAGGTAAGCCTTCATCATGTTATGCAAAGCACTCGTACATCAATCGCCGTACTTCAGTTCTACTCACCTGCCATGTAGAGTACTTTCGCGTCGTAGAATGATCCTTTTGTTCGCGCGTCTCCGGCCATGTAGACCTGGTACACCTTGTCGTCTTCAACTACACCGCTAAAGTCCCTTACATCGTCGGAACTCACGACAGGCTGGGTCTTGTCGAGTAGAAATTCTACTAAAACGTAAGACATTGTATAGCCCGGGCGGGACCGACAGGTTGGAGCAAGCGGGCAAGCAAAACGAGTCGAGAGCGATCGTTCATGGAAGCTCGGAAGCTCGGCGAAGCCTCTATGGGCGAAGCGAAAGTGGCGTATTCGGCGTTTCGGCGGGCTTCTGATCAGGGTTGTCGGTCGGTTGCGTGTCATATCTCTAACATCAGCGGTTTTATGGGCTCACGTCCCGAAATCGTTTTCTCGTGCATAGATTATTTTTCGTATTCATAGATTTGACGAAATAGTGGTATCCGAACGAACTTTACGTCCTTTGACCGTTCGTCTGTCTGCCCGTCAAAGCTTTTTGACGTACAGTCAGAGACAATCGATGTACAATCAGAATCGCCACCAAGAAATCTTGACGGCATTTCGCGGCGGCCGACTGCCACCAGGAACCCATCAGAAAGCCGAGAAGCGGAGTCTGACTGGAGCTTGACTGTCGGTCAGAGTAACTTGTTGGACAATCAGACATGTTTGTCGTAGAGTCAGGCACAGTCAGCGGTCCACTAGAAAACATTGACTGCCAAACAGGGTTACATTGATAGATTTTTCATTCGGGTGCCCAGTGTTCAAAATAAAGCCAATGTTGCCTTTCTGTACTTGTTAATTGCTTGATTTACATGTGTCGCTGGATTACGTGGATTACCACTTGACGTTTGATGTGAATTGTAAGGTTTCTAGAGAAGGTGAGCAAAACGAATGCTATCTTTTTTTAATTAAAAGGTTGTAGCATACGTTGTTCTCTATTCCTCGATGGGCGAAAATTATTGCCATTTTTAAGTAGATTTTCTAGTAATTACGAACTCGATCAATAATTAAATCATCCTTGTAGCAGGTATGCGTCGAAAACAAGTTCGATACAAAGAAGATTTTAAAATACTTGTCGTGTAAAACAGCTAGTTCTAAAAGGGCCTGTGTTCCGATTATACGCCAAGTACGTCTTGAGGATATCCGAAATATTTATCATATTTGTATTCTTAAGATAACTGTTTTCTGAATTTCTATTCCTAGTTATTCATGTTATACGTATAAAATATAGCTTTATCCATAAACGCATATAATGAAATAAGATTGTATATGAGCATACAAGAACCCGATAAGAACATATAAGAACAATATAAGATTATATCACGGGTTACAAGAAACGTATCACTTTCCTATAACTTCTTACATACTCGCATATGATTCTTATACGTTTTATATTGTTCTTGTATGCTCTTATAATATTTTATTTGAACATATACATTTATTAGACGAAACACTATTTGATACATGTAACATTTTTAACTAGGGTTTGTCTAACTAATTTCTTTACTTCCAGAAGAATTCAAACTCTGGATGTAACGCAGACGATTTCCACCATTGCTGCGTACACTGTAAAAAATAATCCCGTCAAAGTACTGAAATTGACCGCAAATTTTTGATGCCGGTACAATTACCGTTGTCTTGCATCACGGTCACAACATTAACTAGGTATTACGAGCATGACAGTCACGAGGCCCTACGGTTTGCCCAGTAACTTGACCCGTAGAAGCAGGGCAGAAAACCGTAACTCTCAGTCACTGCACTGCCCGTGATGCACGACCCAAGGAAAGAGTTCCCCACATTCGCACCAATGGCACGAAACATGACACATCTGCCAACAAGAAAACTATTCCAAGAGCAAATCTGGCGTGTGTTATGTGTTTTTTACTTAAAAGAAGAGGGAACACAGACCTCAACTAGAAGTATGTGAAGTCGTACATTTACTGACTCGTACCGTCATGCCACCTCTACGGCGTTTTGAGCGAACGCGCATTTCACAACGCGTTCCAGTTTTGAAAAAGGCTGTTAGCTTACGGGTTTCTTTACCGTGCGAAGCCGTACATTTACAGACTCGTACCGTCATGCCGCATCTTCGTTGTTTTTCCGCGCGCGCCTTTCGCGGCGCGTTCCAGTTTCGAAAAAGGCTGTTAACTTACGTTTTTTTTTTTTACAGTGTACGAATAACGTCTTCATGTTCAAGTGGATATACTTAACAAATATTGAGTCTCAATTAACGCTTTCGGTAAGCTTCCTCAAAGGGGCCGTGCAAAGCTATTCAGTAGTATACGTTTCGCATTACATGAGCTTGCTTGCACTAGTGGGACTCAAGTATAGTCGCATTCAACCGTTGAACTAAAGCCCCTAGATGTGTTTGCGTGTGTCCTGTAAGTTGCTTCAAGTGAAACAATGCACGAGGCCCATTTATCGAGTGGCCCTTGGAAGCAAATGGCGGCGTTTCACTGAAATGAACTGCCCTTGGAAGCTAATGGCGGCAGAGCACTTGCTCGTGGCATGTGTAGAGCGGGTTTCCAGAACAATGGTATGAAATACTTCAAAGCGTCATTTTATCAAGGAACTTTAAGCCCCACAGCCTCGCAGCGCCAAACTCGGATGTGTTTGAACCTCGCCAAGGATAACCCTAGCTTAAAATGTGTGCCGGTAGTGGGCTCGAAATTCGGTCACTTCGAATTTCATTGAAACCCGTTGGTACGCCGTGATAATTTCTGACTACCATACCGTCTTCTGGAACCTTCTAGTTTACGAGTTTGTTATGTCTATCTACGCAGCCAAGCACACTTCATAATGTCAGAAACAACACCCAACTACAAGCATTGTTTTTACGTAGATATATCTTCGCAATTTAATCAGCTTAACATTGGCTTCGTCAGAGACAAGCCGTACTATCAAATGTCGACGTGGTATGCAGTAAAGTGCGTAGAAACAAGGCCATTTTTTTAGAGCGCAGGTCTTTGCTGCCCGTTTCCAGGGTGAGGGCGTCGACGTCGCCGTCGGCGTGGCTTAACTGCGAGCTTTGCATTACGGAACGTTTCCCCGCTAAAGTTAGAGGGAAACTTTCCCGCCAAATTTAGCATGGAATGTTTCCCGCGAACTTCAGCGAGGACAATTTTTCCGCTAGCGTGAAATTTTCCACTAAATTTAGCGGGAAAATATTTTCTCAAAATTTAGCGGGAAATTTTACCGCTAAAGTTAGCTGGAAAATTTTCTCTGAATTTTGCGGGGAACTTTTTTTGCCATTTTTAGTGAGAAATTTTTGCCTTTAATTTAGCGGAAAATATTTTCCTGCTAGCATTAACGGGAAAATGTCAATCTATATTTACGCGCAAAAAATTTACCCGCTACCTTTAACGAGAAAATTTCCGCAAACTTTAGCGGAAAAAGTTTCCAACTAAATTTAGCGGGGAAAATGACGTCACGACTTCGTGTCACTTCACCCAAGAAGAAATTCAGCGGCAGGAGGAAAGAAGGAAGAGGAGAGAGGAGGAGGAGAAAGGAGAGGAGGGTACGAGGGGAAGGTATGTCCTCCTCCTCTCTCCTGAAGAGCTGTGCTTCAGTTTAGCATTACAGAGATTTGTAAACGTCTTTTATTCTTTACGTCATCTATCGTTTACATTTATTTTTATTTTCAACGCACTTTCAGCCGTGGGGACGAATCAGGTTGGCAGATATTCGAAAAGTACACGTTCATTAGGTTATTACGCATGGATATAAATAAATCCACGCTCATTTCGACTATTTACGTCATGCACGGTTAGGCAGTTCCATTGATTTCCACATCTAGCCAAATTCTGTTTTTTTTTAGAGCGCAGCTCTTAGGCGCCCATTTCCGGCTTGAGCGGCGTCGATATCGGTGTCGCCGTCGCGCGTCGCCGTCGGCGCCGGCGTCGGCGTAACCGCGCGGTGCATGATGCTAAATTTCCCCGATAATTATGGAAAATTTTCCCGCTAAATCTAGCGGAAAATTTTCCCCGCAACTAGCGGAAATTTTCCGCTAAATCTGGCGAAAACTTTTCCCCGCTAGATTTAGAAAATTTTCCCGCCCCCTTCCCCCTCGAGGTCGCGACCCCCCCCGAGTCGACACCCCCCCCCCCCGTGCCTTCCCCTCCTCCTCAAGAGCTGCGTCTCGGCGTTACAGGGAGTTTTTTATTCGGTATTAATGCGGTAAAGCACAATAAATTTGTTACATTTCGTTATATATGTCTTATTGAAACTTGCATACAGGCAACCTATTTTTTTAAATATAAATTCAGTAATCAACCCGTTGCAATATAAAATAAACAATTAAATGGTGTAAGCCTCATTCTTTTATATATAGTGAGAATGTTCGCATCGGACTTCAGTAGGGAAAAATCTTTGGAGTGATAGCGGTAGGAAATGATTCACACAGCTTTGCTTTTTAAGCATTCTATTATTTTAATGTTTTTTTTTTTTTGCCCGAATGGTTTCCAAACTGGGCCTAAATATTCGATAGTTGTTAATATTATTAACGTTTATGCTGTGAATTTGTTCTCTAGAAGGCAAGTCCTACATTCCTTCTAAATGTAAAAAAGCGTTTTTTTTCGCGATTTTTGTAAACCATTTGTTCTTTGTGCATTTCAGTTCAGATTTGATTTCAATAGAACGCCCATATATTTACATATTTGTATTCCCGAACGGCATTTCGCAGAAAAGTATATTTAGCTTCAATTTCTTGCTTACCGCAGCCTCTGAGTTGGGGGATTTCATATTCCTTGTAGATCCTCCTCCAACGGAATTAGAAGGTAGGAAATATTTCATTATGTTGCGTAAAGCCTATTTATATTCAACCACGAAAACTTCTGATCATAAATATGTCGTTTCTTGTTTTCAGATACCGGGTAAGAATAAACTGAAGGTTCTTACGGTTTAGCATGGCGACTGTTAGTGCGAAGAGCTTGAAGATGATAAGGAGATGAAATATAATCACCTCTTATTGGAGTCTACGCAATAAAAGGGGTTCTCAATTTTACATCGTGCTGAACACGAGAAAACAAATGGCAGCGAAGAATAGAAGGTTCCAAGTGTGGGACGAAGCGCATAATGCGATTATATTTAAAGATGTGATCTGCGGAATCACAATCCGCAAGTGAAACAATGGCGCCTACACCGCCTCTGAATGGTCAGTTTATACAGTGTCTAAAAAATTGTCCTGCAATCTCCGCCGAGTCACGTCGTAGAATTGTCACGCTGTTGCCTTCAACAATCTTGGTGGAGTCAAATCAACGATGGCGCTTAAGGAAGACGCGTATTCTGCTGGAGGTCGCTCTCCAGGTCGACATTCCACGGAAGCTTCGGCAGGAAGGAGTTGGGACGCCGTGACGACCGCGACAAACGCGTTTAAGCGTGCATAAAAATGAGAAAAAACCTACTACGATCAATTGTTTCGATTTTGACATCCGACAGGCTGACACTCCCGCTTTTGTGACGTCATTTGTCGTCTCTTCGGGGCTCCGTTCAATGCATGGGCGGTATCGGATAATAAACAGAGCAGGCGGAGACTTGTTGCAGGCATCGCTTAAGGAAAGGTAATGCACATCGTCCCTAAGCACATCAGATGTTTCGGTATAATTGTATTATGCTCTTCCTCAGTCGCTGGGATCCTTATATCATTGACAGTGATTTGTTTGTCTCGTGTTCTGCAGAAAGCCGAACTCACTAGTCTTTTCTTAAAGCAATAAATGCTGATTACCGGCATCCCGCCTCCCTATATCCATGAATGTTGTCCCTCCGTCCGTCTCTCCGTACATTTTCGGCTAAACCTAGGGGACAAAATGCGCGCCACTTGACCTATAGTCCAACTCAGTTGCCCCCGTGACCTGAAAATTCCACGTTACTTCACATATTGAGCGTGAGATGAAAATATAGGGGGCGCTTTAATGATCTTTTTGTCCCCATACCCCGGTGCTTACTTAGACATAAAAATATTGAACCTCGCCTAGCATCGTTTGGGCACGGGAGCATCACTCTGAACGTGCTTTGGTCACCCGAAGGAGCGGCCTTTGAATCGACGTCTTCGATTTTTCTTTAAAACAAACATCAAGAACATGCTGTTCGTTGCTCCCCACAGAGTAAAGCGTACAGCAAGAGGCGTGAAATGTTTGTACTGCTCATCATTACACCAAATAAGTTTCCCCCTAATTTTACTGAGAAATTGACGTCCCGTAAAGTATGCACCAATTCAGTTTCTCAACTAAATTTAGGGTGCGAATTCGATGGCAATTCACCTGGCACACCTTACACTTACATAACTCCCACCTCTGCTTTCTCTCTGCCCTCTCTTCCTCCCTCTTCTCAGCACCCTCTCCTTCCCCCTCACCTACCTTTTCTTTCTATTGTCGTCCCTCAAACAACTTCATCTCCCTCTCCCTATTCCTGTCTCAGCTCACCTCCCTTCATTCCCTCCCCTGCCACCTGTCCCCCTTCTCTCCCGACAACGACCTCCCCCTTCGTCCTCTCCTTCATCCCCCTTGACCATCTCTCTCTACACCTTTTCCCTCCAACCTCCCCTCCACCCTTCCTTCTTCTCTCGACCTCCTCCACCTTCGGTTCCCTCATACTGTGCGACAAATGTCACCTGGACCCTGGGAAGTCTCCCCAAGCTCCCCGTATGGTAGCTATTTTGGCACATACACTGAGCAGTTTCATCTTGACCTCTTCATTCTTTAGTGAACAAATCAAAATTCTCTGGTGACGGGTAGCGCTATAGAACGTTTCTTGTGTAATGTGGTTTTGGTATCACAAACCGGCGAAACAAGCGCGCATCTTAGAAACGCCAGCACATGCTGTGCCATGCATGGCGGAATTTAACTACAATATTTCTGTCTTTAAATAGGCAAGAACATCAATACAATTCAAAAAGATGAGTGTAGATACCATTGATTGTTAAGTGGATTGCAGGCAAAACGCAAAAGGCACCTATATTGGCGAAGAACGCTTTCAGTACAGTACAATTATGCTGCATTTCGACCTTGGTGCGACGGGTTCGGAACGACCCTTTCGAAGCTTCGGAGATTTCAATGAAACGAAACGGCGTTTGCTAAGGCAGCTAAGATTAATCAGCCAATGACCTTGCCAGGTTTGGTCACCTGCATGTTGATGTTAGTATACGTTTGTGTGTTCGGTGTCCAGCATGGAGGGAAGGCTATGGCGATCCTTTTCCTGAAACCAGTTACTTTATGTTTGACCAACACGAGCGAGCCCCATTTCCTAAACCCCATCAAGTGCTATTTTCCCCTCGTTGCATTTGATCAATTGTTCAATACAGACCGACTTAGACAATAGGTCTTTGACTTTTAAAAACAAACTGTTGCCTGTAAATGATTAATTTAAGTTGAACGAGGGCTTCTTCTGTACTTAATTTCATGCATTACCTGACTTCGGTGTGAAAAGTAGGGGCCAATTCTTTTTGGTGCGTACGTCTCGTGTATATGTTGGTGCCTGTTTAAGTGTTATTTATTTCGAATCACGCAGCATTTCATTCAAATCTGTATACATTCTCCGTAATCTAAGCAAAAATCACCCCACCCCCCCTTCCCATATAACTCTAAAACTAAGCTATGAGCTATGGTTTCTACTAGGCTATTCAGTGGTGTCTCCAGCAATGTGGATTCCTCCGTTTCCCAAAACGGGTCCATTATAGTTCAGCCCATGGATCTTTATATATATATATATATATATATATATATATATATATATATATATATATATATATATATATATATATATATATATATAGCTATATCTATATATATTTGTATATATATATATATATATATATATATATATATATATATATAGCGGATATCTTATTTATAGTTGCAAGTTACCATAGCTTGAGTAATCAAATTAATTCTGCGTTTGACTGTAAGATTGCTCCAAATACGATATAGCTTCGCCATAGCTGCAAACTCCTCCAAAACCCATGGGAGCGGCGGCGAACGCGACAGTGGCGCCTCTAGCGGACTCGCAGTCTACGGAAGCAGACGACGTACTGGAAAAGTATAAACTCCGCGACGTCCTCGAGCTTTGCGAGCCCCGTTTCTTCATCCCAACAACTGAAACAATTCATCACGGTCAGTCCACTTGCAAAGCAGAATTCACTGATCACAACTGCAACGACAATCAAATAACAACTCGCGCAGAAGCAAAGAGCAGTTTATATAGCGGTTTAAACGCGACTCAGGGAATAACACGCCTTTGAAGCGCATCTGGGAAGCGAAAATAAAGGCCTTCAGCTACTCGAACTACGTCGCAAGCGGTCATTTTTAATCCGGTACTGACTGCGCTGTCACAGTTTCTTACCTGAATAGGTGATTATTAAAACGTGCGCAAACAACATGTTAAGGTTACCAGACGAAACATACCAGCCGCTGCAGCATAACAAAAACAAAAAGTAACGAGACAAATAACCGTGCAAACACTTTCTGAACTTCTGCGTGAAAGATGTGGTCTCTATCTCAGACAAAAAGAAAAAGAAATGAGGAACTGTCGCGAACAACATCGATTAAAACAAAGTTAGCAGACGATACAAACATACAAATAACCCTGCAAAGACCTCCTTCGACAACAACAATCGTTGCGGCGCTTATGAAAACAAAAATAAAAAAACGGAAAGGAGCCGCAGTGAGTGTACTTCACGTGCGGGGCGCCGGTAGGAGCATTGAAAATAAGTGTTGGTCTCCGTCGCTGTTCAGTCCACAACAAACAAAACAGAAGCAACAGTACGAAACTAATAATTAAAAAGGAAAGCTCACGTTTTGTTTTTGCCGCTTCTTGTTAATATATTTTATAAAAAACGAGAAGCACGTATGAAGATTTCGAATTAGGAACTCAGTCGAAGGCGAAAATAGAGCATTTTCGCAGACGACAGTTGAAGAAAAAAAAAGAACAATGAAGTTGCAGATGGCCCTCAAACGTCCAGGCATAGCGTATCGGACGAACCGGCTGTAGTAAGTGCCAAAGCAAAGGAAAGAGTAAAACTTAAGCCAAAGAAGGCAAAGCTAAATACGCGGTGGTTCGATCGTCAAACAAACAAAAGAAAGAAAGAAATAAGCAAAAAAAAAATACAACATCAAACCTGAGAGGAGGAAAGAACGCGGCAACGTAGCGTACACTCAAACGAAAAAAAATGAAATTAGATTTTGAAAAGTGGAAGAGGTTGCAAGACGGTCCAACAGGTGCCAGCCTTTATTGTGGAACACACAGAAGACGTTCGTCGTCCCAGCGCTAAAAATCGGAATTTGTGCACCGTATATAACATAACCGAAATCACCTTTAGTAGCGCTACAACGCCTCCTGTTATTTTTTTTTGCTTTGCACGCGCGAGAAGTTTGCTTTTTTGTAACTCCGCTTTTTTGCATTTGCACAATCAACTTCTTCCAGAGCATTCTGACATCGCAGTAACGTACGTGGTTCGAAATTGACTTTTGCTTCTTCATCCGGAGGCGATCTTAATGGGATTGGCCAGCTCGCCCATTCGACAAAACGGTTATAAAAAGATATTCATGAGAAATGGGAATCGCAACAACAAACGAACTTATTGTTAAGAACACTAAAATGTGCTTAGCAATGTTCTAAAATTTTCATACACTTACCTTCTTACAAAAAAAAGCGCGAAGGTACATTTATGTTTTGCCTGGCTTACATATGTTGTGACATAGAGTTCTCTTCAGGAGAGCCTCAAAATCGCACTCTAAATGCTGTAAAATCTTTCCCACGCGAAGCAAATGTCCTTCACTCATATCGTGGCACCTATTTTATAACATTCAAAACAGCAAATATCCGTGACGATATTTTTTTATTGGTCACCTCGCAAGGAAATAAGCAAAATCAGTGCGTTGTTGAGAATTTCTCTGCAAGCGGAGCATCCGAGCTCGCCAGGAGCGCTGCGATCGCTTTTCAGCCCGCGCTCCGCGGCAGTTGTCAGTATTGGCTTATATGGTATTTGATTTCTCCCTTTGATTTCATGTTTGACCAATAATTATATATTCGCTTATTTTATTATTCGCTTATTTACGTTATGATTTTCTCACCCCTTAAAGGGCACATCCTTTCACTTTTTTAAAGTTAGCATTACGACCCTAGTGAAAAATCTTATATAGATTAGAAATGTTTTCCAATAAACGCATATGATAAAATAAGATCATATACATGGGTTGCCGTGACGTCACATCGCATACGTTTGACCACCATGTAAGAGGAGGAGAGGGAAGCTGCTTTTGTAAGAACTTTAGGGTGACGGGTTACTCTATATTCTTCCGCGTGAGAATAGCGACGTCTGCGCCAAACCGGGAGGCACAAAAGAGGATTCTGATAAGAGGGGAACTCCCTCTTCCCCTCTTCTCTGGTGGTCATCGGAGCGCTCTTTGAATGACGTCACGCGCAACCCATGTATAACATGATACAAGAGACTTATAAGAGCCTATAAGAACAATATAAGAATATAAAAGAGTCTCAAAATAAGCTCCTTATTCAGTTTTTTGTAACGTCTTACATAATCTAATATTGCATATTATGTCTTATAAGGTTCATGTATGATCTTATGTGATTGTATTTGATTATATTCGTTATATGGACCAAAAACGTTCTTACATATATAAGCTTTTTCACTAGGGGACGGTTTTCAAGAATGTCAATGTCCCTGATATGGAAAGTTTTTATTTATATTGTGTGCAGCTTTCTAAATATTAAGGCTCAAACTTTGGTTTGTTAACGTCCCTAATAAACACCTTATATGTATAAAAATATTTGTCCAATAAAATTATATGACTACATAAGCTCATATAAGAGAATACTAGAACTTTATAAGAAGCATAAAATAAAAATATAATATTTTATAAGCAGTTACAAAAAGACTGATAAGAAGTTTCTTATAGCTTCTTATATACTCTTATATTGTTATCATATGTTCTTATAATGTTCTTGTATGCTGTTATTTGATCTTATTTCATCAGATCCGTTTACTGTACCAAGACAGTTTTTATACATACAAGATGTTTTGCTAGGGCTCTACAGGAAACCAAGAAACTGCATGCTAGAGGGATGGCAACACTGATCATCAAGGCGTACGGTCACGACGTGACGACCTCGTGGTGCTGCTGTAAGTGGTACAACCAATCTATGGCAGCTCCACCGCGACGTGACGTCACAAAGGTCCTGCAACAGTGTGCCTTGACTGAAAGCTAACCCGGATTCAATCCGCTAAATATCAGGTGGTCGCATCTTTAAAATAGATCATTGTGGAGTACTCGGCTTCGCTTCGACATCAATATTTCGGCTTTGAACATATTTCGTGCCACTAAAGCTGTGCAAGTATTGTATATTTATTTGGTTTCGGACCGGAGTTGCCCTTCAAGTTTGCAAGCGCGGTGTACGGTTTTCTCACAGCAACCGATCCAATTTTAATTTAAAGAAGATACGAAGAACAGATTAGTTTTCATTTATTTAATTGTATACTATTAATATCTTGAGCGAAGGTATTTTAGAGCCTCTGCCAACATGCTTGAGGCTCAACTTACAACCCTATTAAAGATATTTTATGTATCACAAACGTCCATGTCCAATAAGTGCCTAAATCGAATAAGATAATTTAAAGAAAATACAGTAACCGTATCAGAACATATAACAACAATATAAGAAATATATAAAATTCTATATAAAGTTACCAGAAACTGATAAGAAGTTTCTTATAGTCTTTATTGTTCTTATATTGTTCTTATAAATGCTCTTATAAGATTTTTTGTATGATCATATATAGTCATATTTGATGATCAAGTGCCTTAATTGGGCATACAAACTTCTTATACATGTAAGATTTTTACTAGGGAAACGTTATTAAGTCGAAGAGTTGAGCGACATGCTGTACTGTTGCTTTAAATAAATACTGACCGAATAGATGGTGGATTGGGATATACTGCTAACTTCTAAGCGAATTTTTCATTAAGCGGACTTCTAACAAAATGTCACTTCCAGTTCTAGCCATTGGCAGAATAAATTTCCTGTCTTCTTTTACTTATTTTTTTATTTCATTTTATGACCATTTTACATAATTTTTATATAAAATCTACGAGTGCAATGGCTGGAATAACCCGTCCAATGATGCCCCTACTTAGATATTACAGCGTCTTCTATGGAAAAAACAATATCGCGGCTGCGTTATATAAAGCCTTTTCTTTTAAGGAACAACAAAATCATTTTGCTGGCTCTCCTTCTCCTGGTTTCTATCGGAGCAGTGACGGTCACTCTTTTCATCATATCGTCCGGTAAGCGATACAGATCTGTGTGCAAGTACCGGACGGCCCTGTAAAGCATTTGCCACACTGTATTAATCGCAAAGAGAAACTACGTATGGTTGAACTCTCAGTTTCCGTTCTAACGTAGCGCTAGGAGTTCGAAGAAGATATCCCATGTTTTAGAACTAATCGTTAAATTATTCAAACATTTTCAGTGACTTTCTCAAATTTTCAATTGGATAATAGGGCCCGTTCTCGGCAGCTTGCGCCATTTAGCCCCATGTATTCGTGGTTTTCATAGGCTGCCATTTGATCGTAAAAAGTTTCGTAAATTACTTAAATATTCTGAGTGAGATAACGGTTTGTTCTTGAATTCGCTATCTCGTTCGAACTATTTGCGCCACATTGATGGAGAAACTGAGCATGGGACGATGCGTAGAATATTTTGGCTGCGAAAAAATCACGGTAAATAATTTGGGGGACATTCTATACACAACCGTAGAAGTACAATCTGCAACTCCAACGGTGTGTTGCAATCTCTCTTTTGCCCCGTTCCGCAGGGTGGCGTTACCTGCTGGGAAGCGGCCTCGTACAAGTAAATCTATAAAAGTAATCGATTACAATTAGGAATATTCTTGATTTAAAATGAATTTTATTAGATTACTAGATTATATTAAAAGAAAAGTAATTTACTTGAAAAAGTTACGCCCACTTTATTGATTACTTCAGATTTTTAGGATGATAAATTTTTTGTCGGTCTGAAAACGATTGGGCCCTTCATTCAGTCTACTATTGAACTTGAATGACTCAGGCATGAACTATTTAGCTTCTTCATCCTCGATTTCGGAAAACCATGCTTCCATTGGAGACTTGCGTCTATGATTAATTATGCTAGAAGCATCTAAAATAAGAAAGGAATAGTGAATTAGAAAGGTGAGTAATGGTTACAAGTAATTTTAGTACGTGAAAAGTATTCGAATTACTATCGAGATCAATTTTGACATTCTTATTTAAATACATTTATTTTCCACTTTGGCATAAAAATGGATATTCCGAGAAACAAATGCTGATGAAGCAGCTTGACGTGAACCTCGGCACTCCCTTACAAGGCAGTGGCAGCGGCAAAGGAAATGGCAAGGTGTTATGTGCTCATATACACTTAAATAAGACTATAAACAAAGGACGCAATGAACAAACATATCAACAGCGAAGCAAATCACAAAGACATATTAATTGATACGAAACTTGGTAGCGATTATAAATAAGTAAAGCGAAATGTTTACACCAAAAGTGTGTAACAGAAGAAATATAAAGGACACGTCACGATAAAGAGCATTTTAGTCGTAAAATTACAGCGCATACAAAGAGTTGCATTTAAAATAATTGTAAAGTAGTTCATATTCAGCAAGACATTTTTTTAGTACTAATAAAAACGACAACCAGGAACATGTACACTAAGAGAACACTTCAAGGTGAACTACATGATTTATATTACACAACAGCAAACATACAGCAGTGAAGCTTCCTCCCAAGAAGTCTTGTGTCATGACGGTATCCCTCGATTTATTGTAAAAGACTGTGCAGATCTTGTTCCTCCTTTGTTCGTTCACATATTTACATTGTCTTATAACTATTCTGTGTTTCCCAGCACTTGGAAGGGGACGTTTTAATTCCGTTACTGAAATCAGGAAACCCTACCTCGATTCTTTCTATTAAAAACATGACTAGACGATGGTCACTAAATGATACGTTCTTCCATTCATATGGATTACACAGTGGAACAAGGCCGGCTATGAAATACGCTCTATCTAATCGCGCGCGGCTTTCGCGATGACAGTGCGTAAAGTGGATAGTTAGAATTAGACAAGCATTCTTCCAATGTCCTGTAAAGTATATTATCACACAAAATTATTTGAAAACAATAAAACTTCTCCCGAAATTTGCAGTTGCCATGCTCTGTCTTCCGCTGCACAAACGCAGTTTAAATCTTCTAACAGGAGAACAAGTCTTTCGCATTTTACAGAGGCTTCAACACGCTCTTAGAACACACTACCGTTCATTATCTCGAATTTAGGAGTACACATTATATTGCCCAGCCATTGTAACCAAAAAAACAAAAAATACACTGGCAACTAAACGGCCTGATATCAGCACACAATAACAAATTCCTTCCCTCTACCGAACACATTTCGATGAAGAAAAACACAGCCCGTAGATGCTCCAACGGGAGTGGCGTAAACCTTTGTCATAGCGTTTATTTATTTTATTTATTTCAGTGCCCTCAAGGCCCTGGGGCATTACAGAGGGGAGTGGTACAAGACAAAAATTGAAATACAAACAATATACAAACACTAGAAGCCAAGCACTAAAAATGTTAAAAAAATTTGTAAACAAGTTAAGAAATTTATACAACAAGGCAAACAAACAAAGAAAAATATTAACACAGGTAGGCAGTCACCGCACTTTTAAACAAGTCAGAGGACGGTATGTCTACTAATTGCGCGGGAAGGCGATTCCACTCTGAAGATGTTTTGGGAATAAAAGAGTTATAATAGGCTGATGTAATGCAATGAGGAATTCCGACTTTAAATTGATGATCTACGCGCGGCGAGATGTAAACAGGATTTAACATTAGTTTGTTTTTTAGAAAAGTATTGGAATGATAAATTTTATAAAAAAGACACAAACGAGATATTTTTCGGCGTAAAGAAAGAGCAGGAAGTGATAAATTAGTTTTCATAGTTGAGACACTAGATGTGCGATGATAGTTAGTCAATATAAAACGGGCACCGCGATTCTGTAGGGCTTCAAGATCAGTCACGAGAGTTGAAAGACCCGGATCCCAGATTGCTGCGGCATAGTCTAGTTTGGAACGGACAAGGGTTTTATACATTAGTAGTTTTAGGGACACTGGGGCTAACCTAAAGTTTCTCTTTAGGTAACCAAGCATGGAGTTAGCGTTGGCGATAATGTGGTCAGTATGAGTTTTCCAAGACATGTTAGAAGTGATGTGTACCCCAAGGTACTTATAGCATGGTACAGTTACAAGAGGAATCTCAAAAATTGAGTAAATAGAAGATATAGTGATTCGACGGGAGATATTCATCGCTTTACATTTGTTAGTATTAAGGGACATTTGCCATAAATCACACCAATCAGCCACAGCTTGTAAGTCATTTTGAAGAAGGGTGATGTCAGTAGTATTAGTGACTTCGCGATAAATTACACAATCATCAGCGAAAAGGCTAATAGATGATGATACACACAGTGGTAAGTCATTTACGTAAATTAGAAACAACAGGGGCCCCAAGACAGACCCTTGTGGAACACCAGAAGTAACAGGTTTCATAGAAGAATTTACATTGTTAGCATGAACGAACTGAGAACGATTAGTTAAAAAACATGTTATCCAAGACAGCACGTTAGGATCGAGATTGAGTTGACTGAGTTTAAAGAGTAAACGTTTATGAGGAACTTTGTCGAAAGCTTTGCAGAAATCTAAAAAAACACAGTCAATCTGGGATCCACGGTCAAGTATGGAAAGCACATCATTAGTGAAGGTCAGTAGTTGAGTCTCACATGAAAGGGATTTACGAAAGCCATGTTGGGATGGAGAAAAGAAGGAATTAGAGTCCAAGTAGTTAACCAAATGAGTGAATATTATATGCTCTAAAAGTTTACAAGGTGTGCTGATTAAGGAAATGGGGCGATAGTTAAGAGGACTCTGTTTATCGCCTTGTTTATGGAGTGGAATCACCTTCCCTATTTTCCACTCCCCAGGCAATACACCAGATGCAAGCGATTGCTCAAAAATTTTAAAAAGGTAAATTGCGATATTATTTTTAGTATTCTTAAGGAGTGTGGAGGTGACATTGTCAACTCCAAAAGACGAAGATGTTTTTAAGTTATCAACCAACTTTACAATTCCGTCATAGTCAATTACAAGAGGATCCATAGGCAAAAAGTTATAATTAGGGTACACAGGGTGGCAGCAATCATCATCAACACAGAACGCTTTTACAAAAATGTCATTTAAAATGGAGGCACAATGGTCATTTGGAATAACAACACCATTATTAGTGAGCGAGATATCATTCGTTTTGTTTCCATTCATAACACGCCAAAACTGTTTAGGACTGTTAAGTAACATGGAGGGTAAGGTCACATTAAAAAATGTTAGTTTAGCGTCCTTGATGGCTAGTTTATAAACATCCTCAGCTGCGTAATAAATTTCCCAACGTGCATCACTACAAGAAAGCTTTGCAGAACGGAACAAACGTTTCTTTTTGTTGTTAAGGCGCTTAAGTGTTACATTAAACCATGGAGACAATGAATTTGTTTTGATGGACCTATATGGAATGAATAAGTTAATTAGAGATACTAATTTATTTTTAAATATGGACCAATTGCTTTCAACTGAGCGATCAGAAAAATTAGGAAGGAATTCGTCAAGGAAGCTAGCTAATTCGTTATTTATAGCACCAAAATTTGCTTTACTATAGTCAAAGAAATGTTTTGTTGACTTACTAGCATCAGACATTGGTGTAAGTAACGAGAAATGTATAATGGAGTGATCGCTAATACCCGGTAAGTAGGATATGGAAGAGGCAAGGTTAGAGTCAGAGGAGAAAATGAGATCTAGTACAGTGGCCGAAGACACAGTGACTCTAGTAGGTTCAGTAACAAGTTGCGTTAATGAAAAATCCAAGCAAAGATTGAGGAAATCAGAGTAAATTGCAGAATTGCAAGTGGTAGTTGGGAATGCTCCTGACCAGTCGATCAGGGGCAGATTGAAATCGCCAAGTAAAAATAAAGGTGAAAACGGAAACCTAGATGTAATTGTGCATAACGCATCATGCAGGGCAGAACAAAAAGTTGTGGACGCATTAGGCGGACGATAACAGGCACACAAAATAACATTTCTATGGGCAGAGATTAAACGCACGCAAACCAGTTCAAGCTCGGTGTTAATACTTATTTGGTAACATTCCAGATTTACATTCACTGCGATTAGAACCCCACCCCCCGCCTATCAGTTCGGTCACAGCGATAAAACCTATAACACTGAACACAATCAAAAATTTCATTATCGCGAATAACACTCGAAAGCCAAGTTTCTGTAAGAATAACAACGTCACCCGACGCCGCGTCAATGACGGAGGACAAGTCATCGCGGTTGCGAACAATACTTCTTATGTTTGTAAACAAAACTGAAATATTTTTTGAAAAAGATTGGGAACGAAATGGTTTCTTAATCGCGACATTTTTTAACTTCAAAGTGGCAGGTTTGTTGACGCAGTGTTCGAATCGTTTGGGCCGCCCTCGCAGATTTGGTTAGTCTCGTAATTGAAAACAAAAAGTTTATTCCCCAGATGTAATCTATCAACGCGAAGTTTGTAGAGGCCTCCCTGGGCTCGGGCGAACTGTAGAAGCATTTTCCTGGCGAATTGAACATTCTTTGGGTAGTCCTCGCTAACCGACACGTTGGTGTCTTTTAGCTTGGAGCATGATCTCAGCACAGTTTCTTTGTGTTTAAAAAAGAAAATTTTACGATAATAGGTCGGTTTTTATTAGGATGAAACCTGCCGATTCGATGGGCCCTTTCAATCGTGTCAGGGGTAATCTGTATGCCTAGTTTATCACTGCATACGTCGAGAACTAGTTTTTCGGATTCCGCCCACGATTCTCTAGCAGAGTCCTGAAGTCCAAAAAAGAGTAAGTTTGATCGTCGGGAACGACTCTCGGCATCATCGGAGCGCCGTTTCAAAAGCGCTATCTCAGAAAGAAGGCATTCGACCTTCGTTTCGATTTCAGTCGCCGCGTTTGCCTTGGATTTACAAATTGCAAGATCAGTTTCAATAGTCGTCACACGTGTGGTGAGGGCAGATAATGAATCACTTGTGCGTTTTTGCTCGTCAGTAATTTCTTTTAGCTGCACCACGACACCTGCTTGACCTTCGTGTAATTGAGTAACAAAAGTTTCAATCCTAGCTAGAGTCTCAGCCTGCGCTACGGTCATGGGACCAGGGTTGCGTTCTACGTCGCCACTTAGAAGCAATATCAGGTCTCTGAATGTCTCCACCATTCGGTCCACTTGTTCACCTTTTTCCACTTTCGTTTCTTGGACAGTAATCTCATCGAGGTTACTTTCTAGAAAGAAACTGGTTCAGCTGGTTCTGCCGCCTCCTTGCTGCCAGCCCTCGTACGTGCAACGTGGCTACGAGAAGTGCTGTCTCGAGGTTAACGGCCATCTAAGAGCGAGATCAATGAGACCGAATGGTGCTTATCTTGGGTCGCTGAAGAACGAGGTTGACTCACAGTCCTGGTGTGCTGCCCGGTCACTCCCACGACGCGTTTCCAGAGCGTGTCGGTGCGTGCTGTGAGCCACCATCTTTTCCGAGTATCGTCGGTCTTCATGTCGATTCGAAGCAGGTGGGGGCTACAATGGTTTTGTAGCCGATGGTCGTCTTTCCGGCGCGATGTTCGGTTTTACTTTGATGCTTCAGCAACTTACTGGAGCCGCTTTCAGGGTGGGCACATCAGAAGGGCTTTCTTTAGAGCGCGGCCTCCCGTCTAGGCCTTTCTAGCGAGCCAGCTTCACGAGCGCGCCACTGGAGCTGGACTCCTCAACGCTCATGCCACCCTGCTCTCCGCTGGGCAACTTCGCAGTAACCGAACGCACTCTTGACGTCACTCTTCACCGAAGCAGCGTCAGCCGGCGCTTGACGGCTTGAACGTTTTTCGTCCACGTCTATGTCTGTAGTCGTGCTCCCCGATAAGACAGTGAGGGGGCGTCGCCTCTGGTTGTAGCTTTACCACTTCACCTCTGGCGGCTTCCTCTGACTCAACTACGCCCATGAGGTGCTCGGTCGCTTCCTCGTTCCCCATGGGCCCCTTCACGTTCGCGTAAGTCCTGACACCTTGGCTTTGCTCGTGGCCGAAGCGCCGGCAGACACCACATGGTGACACACGGCACTCCCGCCGTATGTTGCCCTTCCCTCGGCACCGAAGACAGAGCGGCGCCCTGCCAGGGACAACCACGAGCGCCATGTCACCAGCGACGCGCAGCTGGCTTGGAAGTGATTTCACTGTCACTCCCGCCTTAATCCTCAGAGACACTGAACGTTTGTCGACTCCAAGCCCGTTCATCCCTTGGCAAGCCACGTATCTTTGGCGACTTCGTTTACCCTTCAGTAGGCTGCCAGGGCTGCCCGTATTTCAACGTCGTGGTCATGGTGCAACCGCCAGTGGAGCTTCAGGCGGGTGTTCTGGCTGCTGCGCTGGACCACGACGCACCGGCCCTCCTTGACTTTGAAGTAGCTTGCGTTGAGCAGCCCCTTCTTCCATTCGCCGCCCTTAAAGGGCAACTCCGCTCAATTCCGAAGATTTCGGGATAATGAGTGATTTCGAATTAAAAAGCCCTAGTAAAAGACACTACGTCGTTTGCTTCGCGAAAAAATGGGATATATATTTTTAAATCTAATTTTAAACACGAGCGGAAATCGAAACCGAAACTTCGGCTCCGTCCGGCAACATTGGCCTCGGGCCGCCAAGTACATGGCCATCACGTGGTACGAGATGTCACGTGATCCTCGGCCCAACGACGGGCGGGATTGGGGCGGGCGTGTGGCAGGCGCGAGTGTCGTCTGCACTCGCACTCTTCGCCACGTTTTGGTGTCTACGGCATTCGACGACGTCTGCACAACTGCGGCATAAGTCTGCGCACGTGGTGTCCGTAGTGTGGACGAAACTCCGAGAGACAATAATCACAAACGGTGAGACGACGACGCGTGGTTGTGACGCGGAAGACGGCGGTAACGGCGGGACCACGGCGGGCGGCCGGACGGCTCCCAAGAAGCGCGCTGCGCAGGCGCGTTACGCCAATCACGTGGACACCGCTGAGCGCCGAGAGGCAACGTTGCTGACGTCATGCGCTACGCTCGCCCGGAGAAGTAAAAACAAGCAAAAGGGGGCCATGATGATGACGTTTAGCTCAATGTTGGCTCCGCCCATGCCGTAGCCTTGACTGCGCTGTTGGTTGCGCCTGAATTCGCCCGCTCGAGTCAGCCGATTTCGGCAACTTGGCGAGTTGCAAAGTTTGCCGGACCGTTTAAGAAACATTTAGACAGAACTGCGTCGTAATATTTGACGTGTGGTCTTCCTAGGCGATACTGAAGAGGACTGCATTGTTTTTTCAAAACCAAAAATGAAGCGGAGTTGCCCTTTAAAGGGATGCTGAACCGAATTTCAGATTTTACAAAATAGACTTGCAGAAATGTTCGACAGGGAGCCATGAACCACGAAACATCACTCATATAGCCCTCTCTCGAGCGGATGGCCGTATTTCTGAAAATAAAGGAGCGAATGAGGGAGAATGTTGACGTCATCTTATCGCAGAAGTGATGAGAAGCAGGAGAAATGACCTCGCTCCCTTTTCTTTCCGCGCCCTCACGGAGTCAATGCGAAAAAAGGAGGAAATGAGAATCGCAAGGTCACGCGTCTTTTCGGCCTTGTGCGAACGCGCTCTTCATTTACGAAAATGCGCAGATCCGTTGGAGATACCGCTTTATGAGTGACGTTTCTTTTTTATTTGTAGAGTCCCGCCTATCGATTCGGCGTTGTTTTCTGAAGTTCGATTTTCGGTTCAGCATCCCTTTAAAGGCGATGGCCACACGTGGTTGTATTGGAACGCCCTCAAGGCGTCCACCTCGGGGAGCAGGGCCAACTCAACCAAGGCGTCGCGAAAAGGCTCGAGGGGTAAGGCCTCCCTCGCACATCGGCACGCAAAAGACTGTATTTAAAACAGATGCACCTGTTGGGATATGCGGCAGAATCACTTGGTATTCATGTTGGATATTAGCTGTGTTCCTGTTCCAGCGGCCTTGGGCCTCTGAAACCACTCCGACGGAGCTCATGATAACGCGTCCGTTCGCTATCGCGTCCTGAAGTGGAATGACTGGGCCATATCCGCCGCACTTGCTGCTCACTGGCAGGAAGATCATAGAGTAATAGGCGCAAGGTAAGGAACAGAAACTGTCATAGGCCCCAGCGGCTTAGATAGAGCGGTGACAGCTGGCGCTCCTAGCGGGCGGCATTAAGCATAATATTGTCCCGTTTCCGGTCAAGGTATTATCGGCTTTGGTTTGGGCATTTCTGCTCCAGTTCTTCGCTACCCTTCTTTTTAGAGCACAGCTCTTAGGCGCCCGTTTTTGGCTCGAGCGGCGTCGGCGTCGCCGGCGCCATCGTCGTAACCGCGCGGTGCATTATGGGAAATGTCCCATGATGCTCCACGCTTGACCCTCGAGACGTTACTCGTGACGTCACGAGGGTCTTGCACGGTGCATTATGGGACATTTCCCATGATGCAACGTGCGGGGAGGAGGAGGAGGGAGGAGGACGGGAGGAGGTGCAGTGGACGAGAGGGAGGGGAGGAGAGCAGGGGAGGAGCTTGAATAATGCCGGGAGGAGGAGGTGAAGGAGGAGGGGGAGGGGAGGGGAGGATGAGGAAGGAAGGGAGGAGAATTATTAGGGAGGATGAGGAGGAGGGAGGAGGGTATATAACATTCTCTCAGTACCCTTCCGTCCTCCTCCTCAAGAGCTGCGCTCTAATTCGGCGTTACAGGCTGTTGTAAACGTCTTTCATTTTTTCTCTATCCTTCCTTCTCGCCTCGCTCCTCGCTAGGCTCTCTAGAGCTCCTGAGCTCCCGGAGCCGCATTTTTTGTTTTTATGTTGACGCAGTGTTATTTTAATTTTTTAAGGTAGAATCCGGGCAAAATATGTCACACAAGAATTTTTACTTACTTCACAAAAGTGAGGTGTATTTCTTTTTTTTCGACTGTGAAACAATGAAGTTACTACAATCACCACACTGACACCTGGCTGGTGGAGCATTTTGGGGTTAACAGCAGTAAATATCTCGAAAACATTTTATTAGACCATATTCATATATACATGGTTTACTTCAGAAGCTCTGTATGTTTTGATACTCATAAAAATAAATGAAACTGAAGGAGTTTGGCATATCGTACACTTCGTAATAGGTTTTTAGCCAAACAAAGTTAACAAAATATTTCCATAGGAAACATGCTGAATGATCTATTCACTTTCACGCCGACTCGGGCACGGGAAGTAAGTGTAGAGATATATAAGACATAGTTATCATTACCCGTCATGACAGCATAATAAGAGTGCGAAGCACAAATCAGTTAGTACAAATTCCCCATTTCCGGCTAATATAAAACACACTAACTTGTATAGCCTAAAACTAACTCAGGGCGAGTCATTACTAAACAATGAGAACTCTATTCAGTATCCATCTCAAAATATTCGACGTCACTAAACGTTCCCCGAAATACTTTTGTTCAGGACAAAAGTGTGGCTTCAGAGAATGGTGGCTAAAGAAATAATAAACACTGGATACAAAAGTGGATATTTTGTTTTTCAATTTTCTTTAGATTTTATACACTATTTTCTAAAAAAATGCTGTAGAAAGTAGATACATACATTTTAAGGGGGGCCGTGATACACAATGTGATTACCAACAAAATAAATTTCTGCATATTCACAATGATTTATAAGAAAGTATGGGACATGATAAAACAACTTAACGAATCGAAAGCAGGTCCATTCTGGTATGAAAGAAATCATGATAGATAATGTAAACGTCACCGGGAAAGAACTAGCAGATGAAATGAATCGGCACTTCGTTAACATAGGAACATATACAGGCGAAAATGCAGATATGGAGAAATGCGTGCTCGGAAAAAATCAACTAGAATCAATCATGTTTTTTTCTCAACGACGAAGTTGGAAATCGACAGAATCATAAGAAATTTAGAAAAGGATGTTGCCACTCGGGATGACTAAATAAAAGTCTTACCAATGAAGCACACCGTGAGCATTATTAGCCCTATATTATCTCCATCTAATAAATATCACACTTGCGTCTGGCGAATTTCCCGATGAGTTGAAAATAGCCAAAGTTATTCCCGTGTACAAGGGAGGCGGTGTGACCACCATAAATAATTATAGACCAATTTCAGTCCTACCAGTTATTTTCGAAGATCTTTGAGAGAGTTATTAATGATAGGCTAACAAGTTTTTTTTTTTTTTTTCAGAAGCATCAAATAATAACACAGGCTCAGTATGAATTTTAGAAAAAAAGTCTGCAGAACTAGCACTGATTGAAATGAAAGATAAAACTGTTGGAAATATTGAAACTAAGTTGTATACACTGTGCCTATTCCTAGACTTACGAAAGCCATTTGATACTGTGCAACACAATATACTACTAGAAAAGCTTCAAACTTGTGGAGTTCGAGGTGTCGCATTAAAACTAATCAAATCCTATATTACAAATCGCTATCAATACGTTAATATTAATATTCAATCATCTAAAAAATTGAAAATACAAAACGGAGTTTCTCAGGGCTCTATCCTGGGGCCTCTGTTGTTCGTTGTATATATTAATGATATAACAAATATAGCAGGCATTCCTCAGTTAATAATGTATGCAGACGATACGAATGTATTTTCCTCTGGCTTTACAAAAGAGTGTTTAGACAATTCTGCAAATGCCTACCTCGTAAACCTATCAAATTGGCTACAAATCAACTGTTTAAGTTTAAATACAAGTAAAACTAGGTATGTATTTTTAAACCAGTAAATAAACGAGATTGCAGCTCTATCAATATAACCTTTGATGGTACCTTATTACAGCAAGTAAGATATCAAAATTTTTTGGGTGTATGTTTTCTGAGGACTTATCGTACAATACTCATGTCAATAAACTTAAAACTGAATTATCTCGAGTTACTGGCAGCATATATAAACTTCAAAACTTAGTACCTACATGGTTAAAACAAATGTTATACTATTCCTTATTTTACTCTAAAATTAGTTAAGGTATATTGGTCTGGGGAGCAACAACAGCTACGAACTACAATATAAATAATTATATTACAAAAGAGAATACTACGCATATGTGAAAACTATAGAGGTGATAAAAGAAACTTAACCACACAGCCACATTTTTGTAAAATATAATATGCTCAATGCTAATCACGTTCACTGCTTTAAACTGTTACAATGGATACATAAGAACGGACTGCACACCACCCCAACAAATAGCTTGAGCGCATATACGCTTCAAGATCCAAAGATAAAAATGCCCACCATAAGAACAAATTGACGGCCGAAAACTTTAACTTTTCAAATAATTAAAATTATAAACAATACATATATGAACATATACTATAACACTGCTTTCTTTAAATTCAAAAGTAAATGCAGAGCGCTTCTTGTTGGTGGTGCTATTACATTTTCATTGTGAAGTTTTCTTTTCATTTCTAGTTTCTGAACTCAACTTATTCATGATTTCTATGTGTATGAAGTTAGACAACTCTTTTTTTTTGGTCAAAGTTTTATTGTAGTGACCCACCTGAATGTACATTTATGTTGTTGTTGTTGTTTTATTTTTTATTTTTTGCGTACAGCCTGCATTACTTTGCTGATGTCCAACGTTAATCGATGTGACACGCAAGTGGTTTTAACTATTTCAAGCTGATTGCCTTGTATAATCTAATCTTCGCTCTGCTTTGTTGCATTGTCGTTGTATATGACACTTTTATCTGTTTTGCCACGGCTGAACTGTTGGGGGGTAGAGGCACCGTCAGGCACTTGTGCCGTTATCTCTGCCCCCTCATGCGGAAAAAAATCCGCAAAACAAATAAAGAAAATTAAAAATGCTGGAAATTATTGGAACAAATTTTTGAAGTGCAAGCTGAACTTCCAAATCATTAAACACGTTCTGTTTTTGATTTGGCAACCGCCTCCATTTATACACTTTTATCAGTTAAACATGTCTAGTCATTTAGCAGCAACTGAAGAGTGCAACCGAAATTTGTTCAAATTCTGGTTAAGAAATTGAACTCGCCAACACTCGGGTATTGTGAAAAATATTTTTAAAAACCTTTTGTGTTACTTCTTTCATTAAAGGCTAAAACCACCCAGAACTGAATGTATGTAATGCAAGACAGCACAGACTCTTCATAACGGCAAGAAAGTGATTTTCTATTTGTTGAATGAAATTAAAAGCAGCCTGTGATGGTACTACTATGATCCCGAAGAGTTTTCCAGGCACGTGGTATTTTTTAAGGACAAAAAAGTACTGGTGAGGCCTGGTCAATTTGTCAGACTCATCACTTAGCAGCTGAGAACAGCCACAGCTGTGTGTTGTCTGTTCAAGGAAAAGCTTGATAAAAAAACTCCCAACGTAATAAGGGACGAGTCATCAATTACGATAGACAAGATGTTTGATGGCAGCTCATATATATCCTCTAGTGGCGGGAAATTATCAAGTGGAATACATTCTTCATTGTCTGCTATTGAACATTCATAGTGCAAAAATAATTGAAACTCCTTGAGGAAATCAGGCATGTCATCATCTACAGTTCTATTGTCCGGCAGTTTAACAGTTTCTTTATCTCTATGCGTTTTAGTACTGAGGCGAACTGATACATATTTGGGTTTGTATCGCAGCCAAGCATTCGTCGTATAGCTCTAAAAAGGTTCTCAAGTGGGTCTTGCTGCAGGAGCCGAGTAATTAAAAGCTTAAATTCATGGCAGTTCAAAAGCTAATCCCAGATTATGAGCACACTTCTTATAGTAGCTTGCCACCCTATGATGGTTTGTGGCTCCTCCTACTTTGGAATTTGCATGCTGAAATCCATTCGATTTAATGGTGAAGGAAATTAGTTTATGAGCTCCTCGTTTCAGAATGGCATGAAGCAACTTCTTCCATGTCTTCAATTGTGAGCTTTTAAGACAAACAAAAATAAAGACCATCCTATCACAGAAATAGGGTGTAGCCATGGCTGCCTCAGGAAGCTACTTGGCATCAACAAGGGATAGGATTGCAAGACAGATTCAGCCACTCCGAACCTGCGTGGCACGCTATACTTTCATGTTACTGAAGGGTTTTTGAAAAATGTGTATCCCAACAAGTTGCGGAGCCAATCGGAACCTAATATCATGAGGAGAACTATAAAGATCAACCATATTGACCACTCAATGACCTTATTTCAATGGAAAGTGTTTTTGCATGGAGATTGTTCCTGGTTGTTTTGATGATGTGCGGAACACTATAGTTGAGTAAACATGTTCGCTGTCAACATAAAAAAAATTCTCGTCGACAAGCACCAATTTGTCTAACCTCACATTTGAAGCCCCTGGTCACAGATCACAGCCCTGTACTGTAAGCTAGCAATCTTAAGCTCCCAAATGAGACAAATGAGAGACTGCGGATATCAGAGGACTGTGTTAAAGTGTTCCCAACACGGTATGCAAGGGACTGAACACACCTCCTGGAAATTTCAGAGATCACAACAGCCAAGGCTCTATCTGAAATGGTAGAGGTTAATTCAACACCGTCATCTGTAAATTCATAGACAACGTACTGACCTAACACGCTGCAGTAGAAAACACAGACGGACGGCACGTACAACGCAAGGATAAACGACGCACGGACCAGCAAAGGCCATTCAGAATGATGCAGAGACGACGGCGTGAAAGGCAAGCAGGCGGGCAGGCCACGGCAGGCGCCATGCACCACGTGGTATTTGGGACGTAATAGATTAAAACTATTTAGTCGCTTCAAGTATTTAAATACTTCTAAAGCATAAAAAGTAAAAAATATACTTCTCACAAAAAAGTTTCTAATTAATCTTATCCAAATTTCAGAAAAGCGCCATGTAGCGGAAGGAATTAAACGCAATATGAGGGCCGTGAATCAGCTTCTGTGTCCTCTCTTCACGTTTACTATATTACTCTATGGGAAGAGCGTGATAACCGAATAAGAAGGCGATGCTAACGGACCCCATTACGCATGTTACATATTGTAGACGAAGAGGAGGAATGTGAGCGCGACAAAGGACTGAAGGCGAGGAAGGCCGGAAAAAGAGGCGCAAGGACAGAGGACATCGAGACGATAGAGGCAGCGGTGAGCGTTGTACATATCTGCTAAGGAAACGCAATTTTCCATTTTTACACCGTGGACATCGTTCCTCTAACTTGCGTGATTCTGAATCCGATTCCAAACGACCCTGTCCCCGGATGAACATGACACTGCGATACTTCGCTCTCGGAAAAAGGGCTTATTCACTCACTTATTGCCTGGGGGATTTCGGGATCTGGAGACGGTCATCAGCGAAGCCGGGAGAGTCCGCTGCCGCTGCAGCTGCTCCAAGTCCCAGCGGTAGTCGTCCACACCGCGTCATAGGGACGTCGTCGTCAAGGGTCGCTGTCCGGTTCGTTGGTCGAGTCCGCAACTCAAAGTCGTGCCCGCACTCTCCCGCTCCAGCGTCCGTGTCGCGTCGAATCCCGCGCCAGCTTCATCCTCTCTGTCCCGCTGCACGCTTGCCGCCCGCCGTTCGAGAACGTCGCCGTCCAAGAGAGAGACCTCTTGTCCTGCGTTCCCTTATCAAGCCTTGGGTCCTTTGTTCTGGAAGCCAGTCCCGTGACGTCAGTTGGCCTAGGGGAGCGCCGTACCCGGATCTGGTGGTACACGAGGCAGTGGCCGCTCCCCGAGGCATGACGCACTCTCGGAGGCAGGATTTGGGGCCCGAGGGGTTGGCGCGGGGGAGGGCAGCCAGATCTCCACACCTCCCTCCCTCAAGGCTCGGACTCGGGGGGCCCAAGGTTGCGTTGTCCCCAGGACCTCAGACAGGGAACTCGTTCAGCTGAGTGTCACCGATGATGACGAGCATTCTCGATGACAGTGGTGGTGGCATCAAACCAGGCGGGTCAGCGTTGAACGCTCATTCACTGGGAAGTCCGCGACCGACGGAGCACGGTCCAGGAACTGATCCGGAGCACCACAGCTCACAACACGCACGGGCACTCAGGCAAACAACACACGCCGGCTCTTGAAGTTCGCTTCCGTGCCAATTATTCCAGACAGCGAAAAGCGCAAAAACGAATACCGGCACGCTATATCAAACGGCGCGACGAAACCAAAATGTTTCGATCGTTGGACATGCCACGAAATAAAAACAAAACTCTTCATTTCAATACCAACAGGCAGGCAGTCATCAAGAACGTCACGCTCACATTCGGGAGGTACTTAAGTGGAAAACTATTCCTCAACTAAAAAGTATGAGCACTCTTTATATACTCAAATCGTACATACGCCCGCGATACAGCGTTTGTTTCTATACAACTCAACCGCATTCTTTTAAAACAGAAAACGAATCTACCAGAGCGTCAGAACCGCACACCTCTGACAACAATATTAATCTCCAACACACTCGCGAAGAACGCACGAAACCTCAAAAACCAACAATAACCTCCCGTAAGACAGAGACGGCAACCAATCACTGCCCTGCTCGCGAGGTGCGACTCAAAATACCTACGGAGAAAAACGAACACTGCCAACCGTAGCAATTACCCGTGACGGGCACTCATGCGCTGGGCGTTCGCGACACCTGAGCTACAAACACGCTACGGGCAAGCCACGCTAGCACGCCATCATCAAAGGAATAATCACCTTACTGAGAGGCTGGTGTTCCCGTGGTACCGGCCACTAATACCAGTACAGAGGAACAGTCTCTAGAATCGTGCGAACAGCGAATCTAATCGGACAGCCTCCTTGTACGGCTATATCCGTAACGTCTGGGCATGTAACCAGATGTTACCGCTTCGCTACTCGGAGGTGGCCCCTAACAGGAGCGACAAGCGCGCAACGGCGGTCCGCACCAAACCCCGCACGGGCTCGACAGCCGCGACAAGCGCATCGACGCACGTTAGAGTTCTCCCCCGGCCAAACCCCGACACCGCATAACTAAAAAGTCTTCCAGCTGTGTCAAGGCCAGCTGGGGTCGAGCAATAAAAGTACGTCAACAGCGGGTCTCGCGACGTTTTGACGTTCTCGATTCCGAACAACGTGTCCACGTACAAACGCACTAGGTGTACACACAAGCTCGCCCCCAAAATAAGTCAACACGCCACAAAACTGAAAATTCTTCCTGCGACTGTAAAGACAGGCAGGGTTCCTGAACAATGTAAGTATCCGAGACGCGCACCTTTCAGCGTTCCGCGCAGCGAGCGCGACACCAGAAATGCCATATAATTCAACCGGCCGGTCTTGGAAATGAACGAGCTAATAAACTGTATTTGCTCTGCATAAACAGTTTCCGCAGCGTCAGAGGTGTCTACAACGTTTTCCGCTGGATTCCACCGCTACCTATTAATGCAAAAGCTGCAGTTTGCTACAGCGACAGGCTGACACAGCGCACAACAGTTATAGGCCATCGACGGCCATGCCGCTGTCAGAATTTCTACGCTTCCCGGGCGCAGAACCGCCGACGTAGACACCCGTTTTCCCGGGCCAACCGCTCATCTGCACAGGATAAAACAATGTACAACTCGTCACATCTGCAGTAAGACCGCCACTGCCCTCGTGCAGCTCTTAACTGCACGAGCACAGCTCTCTGCCCACCTAGCCGTCTTTCTCCCTAAGTTTACTATTTATCTCTAATCCAGGTTCCGCACAACCAGTTACGCTTTACGCCTCGCGTCCCAACGCGAACAAGACACGGCTGAGAACCGGTACTGTTTCCGGCGGCAGCGCAAAGCGCGCATTAGCCGCCGCTCCTCCGGAGACGGAGAAAACGAAATGAAAGAGTAACTCCCGCGGCGAGGTTCAACCTTCTATATGCCGGTGTGAGGATCCGGAATCAACTGCGCGCACTGGTCGAACGGGATCAACCTCACGACTCGGCAACCAGTAAACGCACGGATCATGCCCATCGCGTCAGACTGGACTCCACGGAGCATTAAGCACTGCCACTGATAAGTGAACACGGAAACTCGGTGGTTTCCGGGATTTCAATGTCTGCGCACCAGACATCGCGTATCCGGCACGATTTAGGAGCTCAGCCCCTAAATATAGCCTCTGGCCACAAGGTACTCGTTCAAAGCGAGCTTGGTCGGCACCACAAAACCGCATAGCGCACCTCGAAACGCTGTCAACTAACGAAGCTCTGCACCCGAGCTGACAGCTTAAGCCAACCAGGGAGCTAGCATGCGGTCATACCGAGGACGCTGGATCCTCCCGGACAAAATGCAATGCGGAAAAATTTCCAACCACAGTCCGTGCAACCGCCATCTGCGATGGGAGCGTTCTCTCCCCAGAGCGATGCCTCTCTCAACGCGTCCGATCGATAACAAACGTTCCAAAACAATATATCGATACGCAAGCAAAGGCGGTTGGGCGCGTCACATTCCCCAAACAGTGAGCTGGCATCTTTCCGAGCAGACGTGGACGGCCGGAAGGCGTAGGGTGGGGTGACGCCCGACGCTACAGGCATCGAGTTGTGCTGTGATTTCGACGCACACTGCGCTCTTGCGCAGCAGTATCAACCTGCCAGCATCCAACGGTGCGCTGAACAGCAAATACTCAGGCGCTGCTTATAACGGGGGTCAAGTAAATTCCTGACATGCTGGGAAAGGGTTAATTCCTAAAGACATCGGTCAAGTCCCGCGCCTCCTCGTCGGGCAGGCGACCATGTCAGGACCTTCGTGCGGCGCGCCTGCAACGAAACTTCGTGCGGCGCTCCCTCAACAAAGGTGACCCCCAAGAGAGCGCTAAGCAGTTCTCTAATTCAACCCGAAACAGGTTAGGAA
The DNA here is from genome assembly GCA_037355805.1 of Ixodes ricinus. Lineage (NCBI taxonomy): Eukaryota > Metazoa > Arthropoda > Arachnida > Ixodida > Ixodidae > Ixodes > Ixodes ricinus. Next base: position 32,855 of record JAZHYW010006677.1, on the reverse strand, counting down.
TCAGAATGCCTGCCTGATCAAAAATCGGGCCCCACGTTGTCGGCGCCAGTTTGTGCGGGCTTCTAGCTCCGATTCCTTCAGACCCTGTCTCCGGATGAATGTGACACAGCAATACTTCGCTCTCGGCAAAAGGATCTATTCATGTTGTATTACACCTGAGACTGCGGTGGATGAAATTGGAAGAACTTTCAGTAGAAGGAACAGACACAGAGAACGTCTCAAACTCAGCTAACCGATTTATTTCTCAAACAGCCTTTAAGTACCCGCGGAACTTTTTCCCAACCACACTCTACAGATAAACTCCTTTGTTGCAGACATTTCGAACCGGATTGAACACGCACAAACGATACAAAACAACCCCACAGGAGACAAGGACTTAACAAAGGGACACTGCGGAACATCGCAGTGACCTTGAGATAGACAAGTCCCGAATTATTCACTCAGTTATTGCCTGGGGGTTCTTGGGATCTGGAGACGGTCATCGGCGAGGCCAGGGGAGAGTCCGCTGCCCCTGCAGCTGCTCCGAAGTCTCAGCCGTAGTCCTCCACACGCGTCATAGGGACGTCGTCGTCAAGGGTCGCTGTCCGGTCCGTTGGTCGAGTCCGCAACTCAACGTCGCGCCCGCACTCCCCGCTCCAGCGTCCGTGTCCCGTCGAATTCCGCGCCACCGTCTTCATCTCCTGTCCCGCTGCACGCTTGCCGTCCGCCGTTCGAGACCGTCGCCGTCCAAGAGCGAGACCTCTTTGTCCTGCGTCCCCTAATCAAGCCTTAGATCCTTTGTTCCGGGAAGCCAGTCCGCGTGACGTCAATTGGCCTAGGGGAGGGCCGTCGCCGGATCTGGTGGTACGCGAGGCAGTGGCCGCTCCCCCGAGGCATGGCACATCTCGGAGGCGGGATTTGGGGCTCGAATTATCTGCGCGGGGAAGGGCAGCCAGATCTCCACACACTATATGAAACAATGCGGTCGCGCTCCACTCCTAAAGCGAAGCTTAAGCGTCCTCCAAGTTTTAGGTTTCTAAATTTTTAACTAAATATCCGGAAAAGCTGCACAGATGTTGTTTCTGCTTGTGAGCTAGCTGAGAAAGCGGACATCACAGTTGGGGCAAGTTCTCACGATAAATAAAATATTTAACTAAAAATAAGGTCATTAACTTTTTAATAATTGAATATAACTTTATGGTTTCACTAAGAAATTTGCCGAGATTCATCTGAAACAAGTGGTCCGTCAAGTGTATAAATACTAGCACGTGGCAGACGATCGCCGTTCGCTAAAGTTACAATTCGTTCAACAGGCGCAAAACCTGCAGAACAAAAATATTTTCGACTATGTGTGCAAATGTCCTGTATGAATATCACCGATAAACTTTATTTTCTATGTACAAATTTATTGACATCTAAAACATGATACATGCCGTCCACTATTTCATTCGTTTTAGTCTAGAACATTCGGTATATTACTTCTATTTCAATGCCCAAATCACAAAATACAAGAGCATCATCAATAATGGACGCCCGAAAAAAGGCTGATTTCTTGACAGAAGAAAATTACATGTACAGTACCTCCTCCCCCTTTCCCCCAACATTCATAAACTTCTATATAAGTTAAATTTTATTGAAAAATAATGAATTTTTATTTCTAGAATCGATTTAAACTCGCATTTTTATGCTGTTGTATGGTCTTAATAGATGTTCTTTTACTAATGTTTTTTATAATGTATTTTTGCTCTGATGGTTTTTTTACGAGTTTGTTTATGTAGTGGTATTGTATTGATGCATGATGTTAGAAAAAACAACTTTCTGGTTTCGATTTTTGCTTTGTTTTTTGGCGCTGCTGCTTATATAACACTCTTCCAGAGCCCATAAACCTAGTTATGGCACTTTGTTTTACTAGAATACACCAGTAGTGAATGTCTAGAAAAATAACAACTTGAACATAAATTAAAAAAGGATGATAAAAATTAAACACCATTCGCAGGAATGTATTTGCACACCGAGATGTTTTCCTGTGGACATACATCACTCATGCAACTTTAGTTATACTAACGATATTGTGGCCGGTCATATTTTTTGCGTTAGTGCGTATGGTGCATGATTTGTTCGCCTTCCAAATTGTTAACACGAGCTTGCTAGGCTCTGGAGACCGTAGACTGGGTTTTGTATTCGTAAACTTTAGCATCTTGTTTATCCTCATATCCACGGGACCACATAATTATAAGCCTCAAGATCAAATTGCAAGCTCGATCCAGCAGCTCAAGACATAATTTTATTCTATGTAGAAAACAATTTAGAGCATTTAGAGGTGACATTTCGTTTGTATAATAGTCAAATTATATGAATCGCGATTTGTATATATTTCTGCGCGACACTATAATATTCAAAATGCGTACATACATTTAAAAATTGGTTTCTCGCTTAGTTCAAGGCGGTTATTTTTTATAAACAAAAAAAATCAAAAAAGATTCCAAGAGGTAGAAGCAAAATATTTTGGTTATTGGCTTAAAATATTTCGCTTTGTACCGTGATAAAAGTAAGTCAATGCGTGGAGATCTTCGGCTTATGTCCAGTGATTTTGCTTACGCCTGCTATTTTTCTGTTCAAGGCATTAAAGATTTCGATACCACGTATCCAACTGACCCTCTGGGCGGAACTCCCAAGTCGTCGGAAGCACCACCCAGCCTAAATAGCACAGCGACTGCCGTGCCTGCACTGACAAGAACGGCAAGTACGGCGCCAAGTGCGACTACAAGTACGATGGAAAATATGACAAAAAATGTGACGCCAAGTACAATGAAAAGTAGGGTTTACCCGATGCCAACTACATACACGTGGGTACCTCATAGTAAGTACTACAAGAAAATAATTCTACTTCTTCGGGGCAACAGTTAGCCACGCGACGCGTTAATTGTGCCATGCGAGGAGTTCGATAATGCCTGAAGCCCCATGAGCGAATTTAGATCTTTAATATCATTAAGGCTTCGCGTGACCTGCACGACCCTGTTACGTGTTGAAGTTCAGCAAGTTGGTTCATAGCTTGTTGCGTTACCAGTTGAACATAAAATATTAAAATCACACATAAATAAATATATATTTGTTCCGCTGGAACGGACAACCAATTAAATGAACACTGACACCCCTTAAAACTTCTTTTTTTATTTTTTTGCCAGGCGATTTAATATGGTGTCAACAGACTACCAAATTCTTATTTAGCTTCAGATTCACGTCTTCTTTTTTATTATATCCAAGAAACACAACTGCTCGAAACCGTAATCGATAATTCCGCACAGAGCTCGGAGAAAAATAGACAGAAAGAGTGCCGGAAGACACGTGGCTACACTCGACTGTGTGATCGTTTTTAATTTTTTTTTCCTACGTTCTTTTTTTTTTTCGAGCGGAGCTGACGGCGCAGGTACATTTTACCGGGCGATTGCTTTGGAGTTATGTTTGTTCCGCTTGCTGTTCTACACCTCAAGATAAGTTGTTTTGTTCATTGAAGGGTTCGAAATTGTCAATGCTCGTGACCGGCTCCGAAACGAATGCCCCGAAGATGTTGCGTGAAGAGCTGCCTCACAGGTTCTGCATCCAAAAGTGGCATTGTTTGGCAGAGCCTGCACAAGTTCCTGAAAGATCAACGGGATCGGAAACAATGGCTGGCTGCAATTTCGGCAGAACAGTTATGGGATTACGTGTTAGCACATCCATCGCGCCAGTACATCCACCGAGCCATTACATCCATCGATGGATGTAATGGCTCGGTGGATGTACGGGCTCGATGGATGTATTGACATGCGTATGGATGTAGCTGCTCGATGGATGTAGTTGCTCGTTGGATGTAGTTGCTCGTTGGATGTAGTGACTCGGTGGATGTAATTGCTCGGCCTTCCTGTTATCATGCTTAGCGTGCCATTACATCCATCGTACAGGTACATCCATAGAAGCCAAGATGGCCGCCGTGGGGTCGCAATTATATTTAAGCCAATTTTAAGTTAATTAATTTTTTGCGTTATTCACATTCTTATTGGTTCGGGAGTCTCAGCAAACAAGGGGTAAGCCAGAGAACATTAGTGAATCACAATTAAATTCGACTAGGCATTCAACCTTTTTTTTTCTTGTCAAAAAGCGCAATAAAAAGTAAGATTATGCGTACCGTCCTAATCCTCTATTAAAGTAGTTTACTGTAAACGACTGAATTTTCGCGATGACCTAATATTCGCGCAAACCTAATTTTTGAGAATTTTGCGATTTGATCAAATTCGCGAAAAATTGGTCACGCGAATAAGTCACCTCATGAATACGAATACATCGCGTATATCTCCCGTTCGTGAAATTTTCTGCCCGCGAAATATTCCCGAAAACGGCACTTCGCGAAATGTCGAGCCCGGGAAAATAAACTCGTTTATAATGGGTTAATTATGAGAGTTAAAGATCAGCATCTATAGTTTGGTAAGTGTGGAAAAAACAAACAACGAAAATAACGCCTCGTCAACAGGGTCGTCTCCCAGCGGCGGAAGTGGTGGCGCATACGCAAAGCGGGCATTCGACGGCCACGTCGGGCCCCAACACCTTTGAGACGGGTTCGCGGAGTGTCTCCATATGGCATGACACCCATGCTTTCTACCCCTCTTGATAATTTGAAGTTGGAGCTCCATTAAGTCCGGTAAATTCATCAGGACTGGGGGAGGCTCCCTGAAGATTCGATGCAACGAGGCTTGGCGACTAAAGCGACGCGACGAGCCGACGACGCGAGTGCGGCTTCGGTGAGGGCCGCACAAAGTGCATGACGCACGAGGGGTCATTTTACTTGCTTTTGTGCATTTAATTTGGCATATAACTCCTGAAATAATGTGAACTATTGAAAAATATATCTCTCGTTTGCTGCTGCGTTCACTGAGGTCGGGCTCAGCGCGAGATGACAGGCACGCTAAGCGGGTTCGCTCTTTGAGATTTTGCTTTGCTAGCACTTTATGGTGAAATTGTGCCGCGCATACCACATTTCCCAATGTACAGATAGCAGAAAAACCTTCTAGGCTTGAGTATAGAAAACTCCGACTTTATTCAGGACTGCCAAATTTGCCTGGGTTAAGGCTACACCGCTCCCCACACCAGTATCTCTCGTGTTCGCGCTATGCAGTGAGTTATCCGGAAATTGTATTTCTTTAACGGCACCAAAACTACCCAATAAAATTGACTGAAGTATATACTGCGTGCACTAGTGGTTCATATCTAGAAAGATAGTACTCGGAAAAACGAATTCACCAAATAGCACTTTATTTTTACGTGCAAAACGGCAGTTTCCTTGGGAATATTACGAAAGAAGCACAAAAAGTGCCTAGCTTACGCCGAAGGCAGCACACCGATACCAGAAATGTTGTCCAGGTACTGACACACGACATCAAATGACACAAGGTTGTAGGTCGCGTGGGCACGAAACTGTTCCATCTCAGCTGCTAGTTTCACATTCTTCCTTGAGACCGCTGGATCTTGCTGCCTTGGTACAGCCAGCTGGTCGTGGAGCAGGGAGCTCATCCTCACCTGGGAGCAGTGTTGCTGCATACGAAAGAACTGAGTGACTTCTGCCAGTTGGGGATGGTGATTGGGGAGCTGGGCCCTCAGGCCGTTGTGCCAGCCTTCAACGTGGTTTGTCGTTCGGGGTCCCGTATTTCCAAAGTGACCCCACAGGTTCTGCACAGAGCTAGAATCGATCCAGAAGTTCTGGAAGTAGGTTCCAAAAGCAGAGAGTTCTGCTGTCACCAACGGTGAAAGGCCCTGTGGGAGTGACGTCGTCAAGTCGCGAGCAAACTCTAGCCTAAAGGCTTCTGGTAAAAAGGGCAGGTGCCTCACCCGTCTGAACCACAAGCTCACGTCAGGATTGCTCCGGCAGACGGAACGCAGACCGAGTGCGTCTCTCTTCTCGTTGATAGCCTTCGCGAAGTGGAATACACATCCGTAAACCGTGATCGGCTGCAGAAGAGCATCTGCACTGAACGTGTTCACCGCAGCTTTGATGGCGGCAACCTCGAAGTCGAACAGCCACGTTGCAGAATTTTGTAGTGTCCCCAGATGACCTACAGCTGCTAGGACCCCCACCTTGAGAGCAGTGAATAACTCTTCGTAGGCGGCTGTGTCGCGTCGCTTCATCAGCGCGTAGGCGATCGGGTGCGACTCTCCACGAACAATTGCGTGGACAGTGTACAACTGCCCTGGGTTGCAGAATTCTGGTGGTGTGAAGACGAAGTTTCCATCACACATGATCGTTTCGGCTGCAGCAAGACATTCGAGATCGTTGTCTGCAAAGAAGATGAGCATTTCTTCGCCGGGCGTAGTGTTCTCATGCCTCAGGAAAGCCTTGTTATCAACCGTCACTCGGAGCTCGTTCGGTATGTTGTCAAGCGTGACGTTCTTGAACGCACGGATGTGCCGGTTGTAAGAAAGTGCACGGCGCTTGGAGTGAAATCCATACCCTGATGTCAGCTTCTGCTTGATTCCATCTTGAACGTCGTCGTCGTAGTCTTCAAATCTTTCTGCTACCCCAGCAACGGCCTCGTTGAACGCTTGACGAGGCCTCTTTCTTGTCTCCCTTATGTTGGTCCTTGTTTCACACATGTAGCGCGACGCCAACACCTCCACAGCACTGGCCTTGGCGGCGAGTGGATCGCATGAGTGGGATGTTGACGGGTTATCCGGGTCGGTTTGCAGCACACCGTTCTTGAGAGTTACGTGGGCCACAGGGCAGCTCTCACCTTCCAGTCGTTTCCTTGAGCTGACAGCGAAGCACGCGACGCACCTGTAATATTCTACACTGGGATCCTTTCGATTTTTATCCTTGTAAGAAAACTCGAGGACTGATCCTTCCCATCTTCTACTTTTGTACTGTAAAATGGGCTTGCCCGACCTGCGGAATGACGGCACGAACACGGGGACGTTCACCGCCATCGTCCTAAGCTCTAATCGTCAACACGCGTGGCGTTTCTGAAGCCGGTGCACTGATCGCTATGACAGTCAATATTTTTTTGGAAAAACTAGAGCCACCTTTCAGAAAGCAATGTTCCATGCTGGAGACTGTGTTCGGAAATGTCCTGGTCTACAGCAATGGGTACCATTAGGAAGTAGAAAGGAACGAAGAAGCTTCTTTGTACGATCTCAGGGGCGAAAGATAAGCCACAATGGGGACACGAAACGTGCCCCATTGTTCCATCCCCCCACCCCTCCCCCCTTCCCCGACAGTCGAAATTCTTTCTTGGTTAGCAACGTTTCTTTGCCCGCTATTATAATGATGCGTTTTGCAACCTCTCGTGACGACGCGAGTTAAGCGCGAAACACATGTGCGACGAAACCGTCCGATCCGACGTCCGATCAGGCAATACGACGGGCGGAGGCGAGGGTTTTCAACGCTCCCCGGTGCTACGAAAACCCTCGCCCCCCAAGGTCATTCCGGCAGTGCGCACGTCGGATCGGACGGTTTCGTCGTACATGTGTTTCGCGCTTTAGCACTGTAAAGGCCCATTCACACACTTGCAACCAGGTACTACCGTGAGACAAGATCGGTTTTTAAGCCTCTTGCGACGGCGGAGGACCGGATGCGCTGCTGCGGAGCAGGTTGTACGCCGTCACAAGGGGCTTATAAACCGGTCTTGTCTCTCTCGGTCGTACTCGGTTGCAAGTGTGTGAACGGCGCTTAAAAGAGTCGGTTCAGACATTTGCGTTCAACTGCGTTACGAGTGGTTGCAACCAATGACGATCCTCACGACGAGCCAATGTGGAGTCAACGCATTCAACGCACATGTGTGAGCACGCACAGACACAAGTGGTCACGAAAGGAGTAGCGGATAAAGTCTGCGTAATTGATGTATGCAATGGCACGTTCTTGGACGAAGCTGCTTGATGGATGTGATAACACGATGGATGTGACGGCACGATGGATGTAATGACATGCTTTGGATGAAGTTGCTCGATGGATGTGATGGCGCGGTGGATGTAATGGCACGATGGATCTAAAGGCACGTTGGATGTGGTTGCACGTTGGACGAACTGGCCCGAATTGGATCTACTGGCACTATGGATGTGCTGGCACTATGGATGTACTGGCACGATGGATGTAATGGCACGAAATTGGACGTATTTGCTCGATGGATGTAATGGCACGATGGATGTGCTGGCCCCAAGCCCAGTTATGGGCACCTCGGAAAGCGGATGCCACCCGATTTATATGCCGCTCGCGTTTTGTACAAAGTGACTACATCGAGTTCGCACGTGTCAAAAAAGGAAAACCATACCAATTAGTTCTAGGACGTTTGCTACACAAATTTTTGTTTCAGTGACATTTCAAAAAAAAAATAAAGTGTAAATATTGACAAAAGGATGGCCAAACAAAATTTGTAGGCACACACTCGGGATGGAACCCGCGTCCGCTGCGTGAGAAGCGCATATTTTTTCAATGACCTACTTTACAGCACGAAATAATCGTTTTTTGTGACTACATAGACTTGTGGATGTCCTGGGGCGTAGTCAGTGTCCTGTCGTGGAGCTCAAAATGCGATACTTTTAACATCGTAATGTTCAAGCAGACGAGGGGGAACTCTCCGTTCGTCCTAATACAGCCGGTCGACTGTAGGTTGGAAAGTTTGCTCTCAATTTCCCTGCAGCATAGGCACTCGCCAGCATTGAAATCGGGCAGCACCGCGGATTGGCCAGATTCGAACCTAGTAAAGAAATCGTAGGCATGGATCTTCAACTCGCAGTACGCTCTTCGCGCTTGACGTAAGCAGGTTTACCAAGCTCTTACCAATTCTGGTTCGGAAGACGAGCGATGTCTTCAGCTACGACAAGTCGCGACGACTCGGCGATTCCGTGCAAATCGGCTAGCTAATAAGGCATGTCGTACGAAATGAATCCTAATTGTTTCCATCGGTCCATTTTCTTTTTTACGGAAGACACACTCGGCGGTATTGAGAACGACAGTTCTGAAGTCGAGGTCCAACGCCCGTCGTCTGCCGCCATCGCCGTCCACCCCTGCGAGTCACACAATATGCTATACGACGTCATGTTGAGAATTACGCAGTGAACGCACAAAATGCTTCCGGTTTTCTGCGCAACTTTTTTTTTTCAATCAAAGCATTTGCAGATTTTTAGAAGTCACAAAAATGGGTTTCTTCTTTTTTATGTTTAATATTGAGTGTACACGTTCAATGACACACGTCTTCGATTAAACTTTGTGGTCGTGTCTCAATCTTAGAAAACGGCCCGTAACCACGAATGAAAGAATGAGCGCGACTCAACCCGGCCAGTTACCGATCGATGGTTTTCGGGCGGGAAGAATCCAAATTTCGAGCAGCAAATCCTGTTTTCCGTATTTAGACACTCATATGTAATGTACAACTAAAACTCGGCGAGCATAAATACACTGTCAGTGTCATTTAATAACGCCACTTCTTTCTTCTCTCTTAGTTATCAGAACAATACTGCTTTTTACCAATGTTCTTTTTCATCCTTCGTTTCAATGTTGCCCTTCTGTGGACCCCTTCAAGAATACTATCTCCATAGGGTGGAGTGCATTGGAGGAGGCACTACCACATGTTGGTCCCATTGTCCTTGATTGCCTGGGCTTCCAGCAGTTCAAGGCCGAGTTGATGTCGATGTCTTCCCACAATGGCTAATTAAGATATTCTTGCTTCGCACTGGCATGCGCGGCAATGAGCTGCGAGGCGGCCTGTTTTAGTCAACTTTTTTAAGAAGGTTTTGTGCTCCCTTCTTCGGTCACTTACACACCTGCCTGTCTGGCGATGTTGCATTTTTCACGTGCCAAGGGAATGTTAAATACTACATTTTTGCCATTGGGTGTACTTTGTTTTATATGCTTTTTCACATTTATTTTTGTTTACATTTTCATCTCTATTGACTGTCACACTTTGAATACGCCTTTTTGGAGAGAACATAAACCAAAACACCTACCCGGCCTTCGATAGATTTTAACCTGTAAAACTTCCCATAAAAAAGGGGCACTACGACAATAGTTTTTCCACTCTTCTTCATTGTGCGTTCGGTTCTCTCTGGTTCGTGGTTAATTTGTTTGCACATGGTTTCACATACTGCCACTAGTAGGTTGTTGGGGTATCCAGCCTCAACAAGTCTTGATATTTCAGTAATAAAACTTTGCCAAACCTAATACCGGCATGAGTTTTTAAAGAGTATGTTAGTGCGGTGGTGAAGGTTCCCGGTTTCAGTTACTCTCAAAGTTCGGAGTTAAATACAACAATAGTATATAGCATAGCACATACTAACATAGATTATAACATAGTATATAACATTCCCTTGGTTTGTGAACAATGCTACATCGGCCAGACCGGCAGGTGTATAATTGATAGAACAAGGAGCATGGAGAAGTTTTTTTTTAAATTTTACCACAACAGGTTAGCTCGCAGCTCATTGCCGTGGATGCCAAAGCAAAGCGAGAGTACCTGACCCAGCCAATGTGGGAAGACATCGACATCAGTTTGGCTGTCAAGTGCTAGATACCCTAAAAATCAAGGAAAATTGGACCAATGTGTGAGTGCCTCCTGATTTGTACTCCACCTCAAGGAGGTAGTATTTTGCAAGGGTCAAAGGAAACACCGTCTTGAAAAGGAGGATAAACAAGAAACTCCATATAAAGCACCATCATTTCGGTAGCTAAGAAAGAAGATAGAAGCGGTTTTATTAAATGGTTGCTAGATCAGCGGTATGGATGCATATATATCTATGTGTGTTTTTATTATTTTAAGTTCAAGTGTTTATGTCACAAGCCTGCACTACCGCTGGATAATGCATACAGTTCCATGAAAATCGAGATGAAGTATGACATCTAAAAAATATGGCCCGCATATTCACCCCAAACTCCAAATAAACAATCTCAAGAAGTATTGAAATAGCCTCACTGGTATACGTAAAAATACGGCCTCATGAAAAAAAGCAAAATTTTGCCCTTGGCCTCCTAGGTTTCTGAAAATAATTTAACTCTCACCCTTCATTGCCTGCTTGAGAGTTATTGTGCTTTATAATACAACAATTATATGTATTGTTACAGATTTTCCTTGTTTATGTCTCTTACATCGAATTGCCTCAAATAAAACGAAAGTAAATATGTTTTGTTCGAGCCTCGCCGTTATACAGGAAAACGCTGCCGCATGAAATAAGCAATATTCAGCACTCGTCCCGCTAGGTTTCTGAAAATAATTTGAATCGCCCCTTTTAGAGATGTATGTGAAAGCTAAGTTTTCACGGCTGTTAAATGAAAAAAAGACATTTCAACAGGTTTAATTAAAAAGTGAATATTAAGATTTTATATGTGAACTGGACATGTGCATGAGTTTTATGAAATCATAACATACCAGTCGTTCCTTATTTTTACAACATTGCAGAAAAGGTATATTAGAAATATATATATATATATATATATATATATATATATATATATATATATATATATATATATATATACTGTCACGAACGGAGGTAACACGAAGACAAGCAGTGAACTGAAAAATAAAGGTTTAATAGGCGAACTTGTGCCAACCAAAAATAAGTAAAGAACGAAAGAGCGTCGAGGCAGCAGAAAAGCAGGCGGCGATTCGGCGGCGACAACAGAGAGCACGAGCGAGACTGACTCGACAAGGTCGCGGGCAGCTGCTTATCTAGAGTGCGTCGTTATCTCGAAAGTTCGGCAAAGAAAGTTCGAGCGTCGCGCGCTCGGGGCGAGGATGAACTGGCACTTTCGAGAACAACAAAGCAAAGGGAAAGTTACAACTAGTGCGAGAATGAATGGGAATCTTCTAGAAGACCGTGACCGAGCGTTGCTTTCTCGGCTCTGCGGGCGGCATTATCCCCCCTTTTAAAAGTGCATCGTCCCGATGCAACGTGAAAGGAAAACAGAAATGGCTAAAAAATTTACGGTGAAACGAAATAAACATGCAGTATCGCAATCCTATCGTGCGTAGAACGGCTTGAGTCGAACGACGTGGACGACTTCGGGTCGTGGCTGGCGGCGTCCTGATGGTCGGGTTCCGTCGGGGAGCACCTCGTAGTTCAAGTCCCCAAGGCGGCGGATGACCTTGTAGGGTCCGAAGTAGCGTTTTAACAGTTTTTCGCTGAGTCCGCGGCGGCGAATGGGCGTCCACACCCACACCCTGTCTCCGGGCTGGAACTCCACGTCGCGGCGACGAAGGTTGTACCGGCCAGCGTCCACACGTTGCTGGTCCTTTATTCGAAGACGGGCTAGCTGGCGTACTTCTTCTGCTCGTTGGGTGACCAGCTGGGCGTCGTCGGTGCTGTCGTCCGTCGGGTCGTGGGGCAGCATGGCGTCGAGCATCGTCGTCACCTTTCTGCCGTGCACCAGCTGAAAAGGTGTAATGCCGGTAGTTTCTTGAATCGCCGTATTGTACGCGAACGTGACGTAGGGCAACACTTCATCCCACGTCTTGTGTTCCACGTCCACGTATATCGAAATCATGTCGGCGATGGTCTTGTTTAGTCGCTCCGTCAGCCCGTTGGTCTGCGGGTGGTATGCCGTGGTCCGGCGGTGGTCGGTGTGGCTCAGGCGGAGTATCTCTTGTGTCAGTTGCGCCATGAACGAGGATCCTCGGTCCGTAATCAGGACTTGGGGAGCGCCGTGTCGGAGGACGATAGACTCCACGAAGAACTTGGCTACTTCCACGGCGGTCCCCGACGGGAGTGCTTTTGTCTCGGCGTACCTGGTGAGATAATCAGTTGCCACGATTATCCAACGGTTTCCCTGCGTCGACGGCGGAAATGGTCCGAGAAGATCCATTCCAATCTGCTGGAATGGTGCAGTCGGGGGCGATATCGGTTGCAGGAGACCTGCCGGCTTCGTCGGTGGTTTCTTGCGTCGTTGGCATTCGTGGCACGAACGGACGTAGAGGTGGACAGTCTTCGGGAGCTTGGGCCAGTAGTATTTCTCTCGGATCCGTGCAAGAGTCCTACTGTAGCCAAGGTGACCAGATGTTGGGTCGTCGTGGCAGGCTTGGAAGATCTCTTCTCGAAGACTAGCAGGAATCACCAGGAGCCACGTCGAGTTGCTGCCCCCGAAGTTCTCTTTGTAGAGGATACCTCTCCGGACGGCGAATCTTGGCAGGTCACGTGAGAAGACTCGGGGAATCGTACCCCCTCGTCCCTCCAAGTGGTCGATCAGTGCGCGCAGCTCAGGATCGTCCCGCTGGAGCGCTGCCATACCGTGAACGCTTACTGCCCCAAGAAAGTGATCGTCGTCGTCGTCGTCTTTGGCACAGCCGGTAGCTGACTCGACGGGGGCTCTGGACAGGCAGTCGGCGTCGCTGTGTTTTTGGCCTGACCTGTAGACCACGGTCACGTCGTACTCTTGCAGTCGTAGGCTCCACCGAGCGAGGCGTCCCGATGGGTCCTTCAGGCCCGCTAACCAACACAGCGAGTGGTGGTCGGTGACCACCCGAAAAGGACTCCCGTACAAGTACGGGCGGAATTTTGTGATGGCCCAGACGACGGCCAGACATTCCTTCTCGGTCGTCGAGTAATTGCGTTCCGCGTTCGACAGCGTCCGGCTAGCGTATGCGATCACGCGCTCCGCACCGTCTTGTCGTTGGACCAGTACCGCTCCAAGTCCTGTATCACTGGCGTCCGTGTGAACTTCCGTTTCGGCTGATTGGTCGAAGTGGCCGAGAATCGGTGGTGACTGGAGCCGTCGCTTTAGCTCGTCAAATGCCTGTTGTTGTTCTCCACCCCATTCGAAGTTCACGGCGTCTTTCGTGAGGTGCGTGAGCGGCGCAGAAAGCTTTGCGAAATCCCGAACGAATCGCCGGTAGTACGCGCAAAGTCCCAGGAATCGTCGGACGGCCCTTTTGTCGGTGGGCGGAGGAAATGCCGCTACGGCGCGAGTCTTCTCAGGGTCAGGACTTACACCTTCGTTGCTCACAACGTGGCCCAGGAACTTCAGTTCGCCATAGGCAAACCGGCACTTCGTCGGCTTAAGGGTGAGTCCTGCGGTCCTGATGGCCTCAAGAACGACCCGAAGTCGGCTCAAGTGCTCGTCGAAGTTGGTCGAGAATACCACGACGTCGTCGAGGTAAACAAGACAGCTCTGCCACTTGAGGCCTGCCAGGACGGTGTCCATGACCCGCTGGAACGTTGCCGGCGCCGTGCACAGTCCGAAGGGCATCACCTTGAACTCATACAGTCCGTCTGGCGTGACGAAGGCAGTCTTTTCTCGGTCCCGTTCGTCGACTTCGATCTGCCAGTAGCCACTCTTAAGGTCCATCGACGAAAAGTATCGGGAGTGGCGCAGCCGGTCCAGCGTGTCGTCGATGCGGGGAGCGGATACACGTCTTTCTTCGTCACCGCATTGAGCCGCCGGTAGTCAACGCAGAATCGAAGCGTTCCGTCCTTCTTCTTCACCAGTACAACTGGAGAGGCCCACGGGCTGCTCGAAGGCTGAATAATGTCGTCGTTCAGCATCTCTTGCACCTGTTCCTGAATGGCCTCTCGTTCCTTTGGGGAGACCCGGTACGGCGGCCGATGCACAGGGAGCGCGTCCTCGTTGGTAATGATGCGGTGTTTAGCAACTGTTGTCTGGCGCACCCTCGACGTCGTCGCAAAGCAGTCGCCGAACTCGGCGAGGAGGTCTCCGAGCTGTCGTCGTTCCGTGGCGCTGAGCTTGGGGTTAACGTCGAGCTGCGGCGGCGGTGTACTGTGCGGCTGACACGGCGAGGGCTCTTCGGAGATCGCGGCGATTTCGGCGTCGGCCCGGAGTTCTTCGACGTGTCCTACAGCGGCACCTTTCGTGAGGTGCTGCGCCTCCGGTCGAAAGTTCGTCACGAGGACCACAGAACGTCCATCCTGCAGCTCCGCTATGCCCCTTGCGACGCCTATTCCTCTTCCGAGAAGCAGTTGGACATTGCCTTCTAGAAGGACTTTCCCGCGGGCAACTGCATCGGTCACGACGGGCACAAGAACACTCGACCGTGGCGGCAGGTTCACGTGGTCCGCAATGACTCGGACGGCGGCTGGCGTCGTTTTGTATCCCTCCGCGGCAGGCGTCGTTTTGGATCCCTCCGGAGGTAGAACGGGCTTTCGCAGCGTCAACCTGTTTGCTCCAAGGTCGATCACGGCACCGTACTCACAGAGGAAGTCCATGCCAAGGATGACGTCTCTCGAACAGTCCTTGAGGACGACGAATTTCACAGGGCAGGTCTCTCCGTGGATGCCCACGCGCGCAGTACACCTTCCCACTGGTGTGATGAGATGTCCGCCGGCGGTTCGTATTTTCGGGCCATCCCACGGCGTCATCACTTTCCGAAGGCGGCGAGAGAGCTTCCCACTTAAAACGGAATAGTCTGCTCCGGTGTCGACGAGTGCCTTCGCGTCGTGGCCGTCGATGGTAACGTCGAGGTTATTCGACACCGTCGCAGAACCGTCGTTCCTATCCGTCTCGTCGCTAGTGTGGGAGCCCTCCGACGTTTGTGGAGGATATTGGCGTCGTTCGTCATCGGCAATACCACCTCCCGGTATTGCCGCACTCAGTTTTCCCGGCGAGGCAGGGGGGACAGGCTTTCTCGGCGGGACCTACGATGGGGCGATGCAGGGCGGTGGGGTGACGGCGATCGGAAACTGCGACGGGTAGACGGTCCCGGGGATGGCGACCGGCGGAGGTATTCGTCGATGTCCTGGGGTCGCTCGCCGTAGCGTGGGCGCGGGTCGTCGGGGTGGAAGCCGCGTAGCCCCAGCTGTCGGTACGGGCAACGACGGTAGACATGGTTGGCTTCCCCGCAATGGTAACAAAGCGGGCGTCGGTCAGCCGTTCGCCAAACGTCGGTCTTTCTCAGCGAGGGTCGCTCTGGGCGGACGTACTGCCGTTCTTCGCGTCGTTGGGAGTACTGCGGCGCTGGAGGATCACGGCGTGGTGGCGTCGCAGCTTGGCGGGGAGCTTGCGGCTGTCGTCTGGCTATGGCGGCGTAGGTCAGCGTCGGTTCCTCGGGAGCGGGCACGTCGACTGGTGGCTCGGGCTGCAAGGCCCGCTGTAACCTCGTCGCGTACGATCTCGGCGACTGACAGCGACGCCGGACGCTCAGCAGCGGGGAGCAGCTTTCGGAGCTCCTCGTCGGACGACGTCTCGGATGATGTCGCGGAGCTCGTCGGCACCAGTGCTGAACTCTGAGCGGGCCGAGGCCAAAGTGGAGACGTTGCTGAGCCGATGGTAGTGGCTCGCTCGGGCCATTAACGCCCGCTCGATGTTTGTTGCTTCGGCAACAAATTCTTCGACGGTCGTCGGGGGTTGCGAATAAGTCCGCCGAAGATTTCGCTTTTCACGCCTCTCATAAGGAAGCGTAACTTCTTCTCGTCGGTAGCTTGCGGGTCGGCGCGGCTGCTCAGGCGGAGGATGTCTTCAACGAAACTGGTGACCGTTTCGTTGGGGCCTTGAGTCCTCGCCTGGAGAAGATCTTCGGCCCGCTGCCTACGATGCTGATTCATGAACGCCCGCTTCAGCTCGGTGACGCAGGCGTCCCACGACGTGAGCGCAGCCTCGTGGTTCTCGAACCAGTGCCTCGCAGTACCCTCCAACGAAAAGTAGAGGTTCTGCAGGTACTGCTCGGCGGTCCATCCGTTATGGCGTGCCACGCGCTCGTAGTGTTGGATCCAGTCCTCGACGTCCTCGTGGATCTCCCCGTGGAAAGGCGTCGGAGTCCGAGGGGCGACGGGCAGGTAAACGACGGGGGCTGCTGCTGTGGTCTGCGCCGTCGAGGTAGCCATCATCGTTATCACTTGCCTTGTCCTCGCCGGGAGTGGTCCGAGTTCAGGAGCTTGCCCTTGAAGACGGCGGCTGGCACGATGCTCCGAGTCTTCAACGGAAGGTCGTCGGGAAATGGGGCTTGCTGAACGAGTTCTTGTAGGGGTACGCTGCACGGGTTTCATACCCCGCACCTCCACCAGAAATGTCACGAACGGAGGTAACACGAAGACAAGCAGTGAACTGAAAAATAAAGGTTTAATAGGCGAACTTGTGCCAACCAAAAATAAGTAAAGAACGAAAGAGCGTCGAGGCAGCAGAAAAGCAGGCGGCGATTCGGCGGCGACAACAGAGAGCACGAGCGAGACTGACTCGACAAGGTCGCGGGCAGCTGCTTATCTAGAGTGCGTCGTTATCTCGAAAGTTCGGCAAAGAAAGTTCGAGCGTCGCGCGCTCGGGGCGAGGATGAACTGGCACTTTCGAGAACAACAAAGCAAAGGGAAAGTTACAACTAGTGCGAGAATGAATGGGAATCTTCTAGAAGACCGTGACCGATTGCTTTCTCGGCTCTGCGGGCGGCAATATATATATGCGGTTTCAATTGGATTCAGGCAGTGAGGTGCAGTCGTAGTTTTTATTGCGTTTTAAATTGTCATATTTTGTGGCGCATGTTCCGGGAAGAACAATCTTTTTTCTATTTTGCTGTCCTGACATCTTCACTTTCTGCGAAAAAAAATATCAATGAAGCGGGAAAAAAACGACGAGGTTTTGACGATTGTGGTGTGTGGCGTTTTTGAAGCACTATCAATCTCAAAGAATTCAAAAGAGAGCATCTATATTTTCTTTATTGTGATTTATATGCAGTCGGTAAAATGACATAACTACTATGTTGTTATTCGTCGATCCAATCTTGGTAAAAATCCCCAAACATGCCTCCGCGAACAACTGTGACCTAAACTGCGGATATTTTTTTTTAATCGACTTTGTTTATTATCGCTTTGAACATAATACCAGGGGTAGAACCTTCCCTTGCCTTCCAAATTAAGTAAAGTTTACGGCTTTGTCATGTACGAGTATTGAGAAATAAATTATGAAACAGGAAGGTTTTCACTTTTCAGTCAGTTTCAGCACGGAAAATAAGAAAAAGAAAAGCACATTTTTCCTTTTTTTATTTTTCTTCCGTCGGGTTTCGTCACACTCTTCTTTTACACAGAATACATTCCGATCAAGGTATATGCACTGGGTTTGAGTTTTAAGCCTCTAAATATGCTAAAACATTATTCTGTTCTGTTTTCAACATGAATTTCGTATTAAAAATACAACATATCACATTTAAAAATCTAGGTTTAAAATAGGAAGTGTATTTTACTCTAATGTTTACAATATTATACTTTGATATTTCTAACGTAGTACAGAATATGTAGCGCATCGGGTTTTAGGCTTGAGGCCTCCCCAAACATGACACCGGCGGAAATTGTATGAAAGCCCGCTTTCGGCAGTTGCGATTTTTATAGTGTTTAGACGCTTGGAATTGAAAACTTGTTATTATACGCCTAACGACATCCATGTCTTTTTATTCTTATTTTGTAAACGTCCCCTAGATTATTATAATAAAGAATAAAATATACAGCTATAACCTATAAACCCACCATTAGCATTTGCTCCTTTTTTAGCACATTTAGAGACTTAAAAATCAGAACCCAGTGCATATACCTCTAACGGAATGCATTCTAGGTTAAAGAAGGGTGTAAAGAAAACGCCACGTGACAAAAAAAACTGCATCTTTTTTACAGCGTGCCGAAATGGAACAAAAAGTGAAAACCTCTCTTTGTTTTATAATTTATTTCTCAGTACTCGTACAGTGAGAAAGGCACAAGCGTTAATTAATTTTGAAGGCGAAGAAAGGTTCTACAAGTGGCATAGGCGTAGACTATGGGGGCAACGGGGCTCGTGCCCCCTGGTGAGATCCAGGGGGGCAGAGCCTCTCCGGGCCCGGGCCTTGATCTTTTTTTTTTTTTGCTTGTGTTTGTTGTTAGTTTGTTTTTGATAATTTGTATTTTGTCTTAAATGTATAATACTTCACCCATGTTTGTGCACCACACAATAGAACGCTAAGTTGTTTGTGGGCACTGGAAAATAAACCATTATTATTATTATTATTATTTCCGAGACGCTGTTTACGTGCCATGTAACGAGCTTCTAGTAGTAGGATGTAAACAAAATAACGCCCACGTTGCCTTTATTGACAAAATACGTGGGAAATGGAATCCCAGCGTGCTTGCGTTAGCTTCAATCTCCAGTTCTGGCAAAAACATAACGCGCAGCAACCCCCCCCCCCCCGGGGAACTTCTCAGCCTGCCCCCCCCGGGAAAATGGAAAGTCTACGCCGCTGACAAGTGGTATTATTTTAAAATTCAATACTAAACATAATCGACTCAAAAAAAAATCCGCAATTTCAGTCACAGTTGTTCGCGGAGGCATGTTTGGGGACTTTTACAAAGATTGGATCGACGAATAATAAATAGTAGTTAAAAGTTTGTTTTACCAACTTGCATATATATAATAACAAAATAATATAGAAGCTCTCTTTGAATACTTTGAGATTAAGAGTGGTTCAAAAAAGCCACAAACGACAATCGTCGAAGCCCATTATCGGCATTTGCTATTTTTAAGCAGATTTAGAGGCTGAAAACTAAAAATCAGTGCATATACCTTGATCGGAATGTATTCTGGTTAAAAGAAGGGTGTAAAAAGAACGCGACATAAAAAACACAAACAAAAATTAAAATGTTATTTTTTCTTTTCTTTTTTTGCAGCGTCTGAAATTGAACTAAAAGTGAAAACCTTGTTTGTTTCATAATCTATTTCTAAGTGCTCGTACGTGATAAAAACACAAATTTTGCTTAATTTGGAAGGCAATGAAAAGTTTTACACGCGCTGTTATCTTAAAAGCGATACACAAAACCTGGACGACTAAAAGAAGAAAACCGCAATTTAGTTTAAAGTTCGCAAAAGAAAAGCTCAAACCAAAAAGCTTAGAAACAAACAGTTCCCAACGTTTCGGGGTCGACTTGACTCCTTCTTCAGGGGTGACTAAAAATGGAATGGGACGGCGCGAGCTTCTACCTCTTCTACCGAGTTGATGTTTTGTGAACGTGCCGCGAATCATGGACGTAAATAGATGGTAAGGCCCCGAGGGACCGGTTAATGTTCCCCGGTGTGTTCTGGATATGCAACGACTCCAAGAAAAGACGTTGTCGAATATGTGGCTCCGTGTCTATCACGCGCGCGTTCCCGAAGTCGATCAGATGATCGACTTCGGGAACACGGAAAAAGAGCAAATGCTGATGGTGGGTTTATGGGTTATGGCTGTGTATTTTATTCTTTATTATATTAATCCAAGGGACGTCGAACAAATACTCATATAAAAGACATGAATGTCGTGTTAGGCGTATAATAACAAGTTTGCAATTCCAAACGTCGAAACACTATAAAATCGCAACTGCCGGGAGCAGGTTTTCAGACAATTTCCGCCGGTGCCATGATTGCAGGGGCCTCAAGCCTAAACCGGATGCGCTACATATTCTGTACTACGTTAGAAATATCAAAGTACAATATTGTAAAACACTAGAGTAAAATGCACTTCCTATTGGAAACCTAGACTTTTAAATGTGAAATTTAATATTTTAATGCGAAATTCATGTTAATAACAGAACCGAATCTTTTTTTTAGCATAATTAGAGGCTTAAAACTAAAAACCAGTACATATAGCTCTAACGGAATGTACTCTGGGCAAAAAAAAGTGTAAAAAAAAACGAGAAGCAAAAAACAAATTAAAATATTTTGTATACAACGTGCTGAATTGAACGAAAAGTTAAAAGCTTCTTTGTTTCATAATTTATTTCTCACTACTCGTACGTGACTAAGACACAAACGTTCCAGAATGTGTAAGTAAATGAAAGGTTCTACACGTGGTAATATTTTAAAACACAAAACTAAACATAGTCAACTAACAAAAAAAAATCCGCATTTTAGGTCACAGTTGTTCGCGGAGGCTTGTTTGGAGATTTTTACAAAGAT
Organism: Ixodes ricinus; assembly: GCA_037355805.1. Lineage (NCBI taxonomy): Eukaryota > Metazoa > Arthropoda > Arachnida > Ixodida > Ixodidae > Ixodes > Ixodes ricinus. Next base: position 12,034 of record JAZHYW010006677.1, on the reverse strand, counting down.
TGGATAGACGAATAATAAATAGTAGTTGAAATGTCGTTTTACCGACTTGCATATATATCAGAATGCGAAAAAATAAATAGAAGCTTTCTTTTGAATACTTTGAGATTGAGAGTGGTTCAAAAACTCCACACACAAAAATCGTCAAATCCCAACCATCGGCATATGCTCTTTTTAGCATATTTAGAGGCTTAAAACTCAAAACCAAGGCAAATACCTCTACCGGAATGTATTCTGGCTAAAAAAAAGGTGTAAAAAAAACGCGACGTAAAAAAAAAAAAATATTTTTTCTACAGTTTATTGAAATTGAACGAAAAGTGAAAACTCCCTCTGTTCCATAATTTATTTCTCAGTATTCGTACATAATAAAAAAAAAACTTTTCTTATTTTCGAAGGCAATAAAGGGTTCTAAAAGTGGTATTATTTAAAATGCGATACTAAACATAGTCGACTGAAAATAAAATCCGCAATTTAGGTCAGAGCTGTTCACGGAGGCATGTCTGGGGATTTTTACAACGATTGGAGCGACGAATAATAAGTAGCAGTTATAATGTCGTTTTACCTACTTGCATATATATCACACTAAAACAATATAGACGGTCTCTTTTGAATACTTTGACATTGAGAGTGATTCAAATACGCCACACACGGCAATCGTCAAAACCTCGTAGTTCCTTCCCGCTTCTTTGTGTTTTCTTTTTCCTCAGAAACCAATTATGTCAGGACAATAAAATAAAAAGGATTGTTCTTCTTTAAACATTCTCCACAAAATAAAAAAAATTGAAGAAAAATAAAGATACGGCTGGCACTCGTTGCCTGAATCCATATAAAACCGCACATATATATATATATATATATCAATTACATAACAAATTTGGCAAAGACCCGATTATGTCCGCCCAAGAATGGAGGTAAAATAGGTCTTTTCAAAAGCACTGTTGAATATAATTAAAGCATATATGTGAAATATATGTAATTGCATGCATAATAACAGAACAAAACTTTTATTATAAAACAACAATAAAAATACTCATTTTTCATATAATGTGGAATTTTGTGGTTTTAAGATTTATTCTCTAATTTTGTGCTGTTTATTTTATATAAACAATACATAAATTAACACCAATATATTTTTTATATTGCCTCAGATACAACCTTTAATCATATATATGTTTTTTGCCTTAAACTAATTTACATCGAAAGCCAACTTGATTCAAACTAGGACTAGCATTGTCAAGTGTGCAAGATTCAAAAGTGTTTATTTCATAAAATAAATTATAAAAACGCACTTCTGCATAACTTTAGCCCTTCCATACGAAGTCTAAAAACATTATATGAAGGTATAATAAAAAAAAAAAATCGAAATGTTCCGAGGCTCCAAATTACGTCACTCTTGAAAACTGCAAAGATGGCAAGGCTCTCCTAATTATGAAATTCACGGCGCTGCGCTTCTGAACCTTCCGGTCTCAAAACACCTGAAACTGCCCGAGCACACCACCGAGAGCATTTCTGTTATCATTTTAGAATCCGGTTTTCGCACAACAATGGACCTTTTCCAGAAGCGTTCTGCGCACGCGCGAGCACCCGATGCCAAGCGGCGGAAGTTGAAACCAAAAATCGAGGAAATTTGGAAGGAGGCTGTAGATCAGCGAGTAGCAAACGTAATTGCAGCATACATATAATTGTGTTACGCAAAAAAAGAAAGCGGACGGAAAGAATAACACGACGTTTAAGTGGACGCCACGGATGCCCCACTTGGACGGCGCGTTGGGCACGCCCCGCTGCTCAGAGAACGAAGAAACTGGTAGCGTAGCTCCCATTATCGATTGGTAGCGCAGGTAGGTCCCTTCCTCGATTTTTAGTTCGTGCAGCCACCGCCTGGTGCCGTCGGTATGTGAAAAAGGTCCGTTGAAAAAGAACAAAAGGAATCATTTCTTATTCACAAGTTAAATAATTTGAATGAGGGCATAAATGAAAGCCCCGGAAGATTACTCAGCGCACAGGTGGTCCCGTCCTGACTTCAGAACATTCTCCTACTCCGTCCTTCAAACTTCGAAACGCGACCTTTACCTCGAAAGATTACTCAGCGCAGTATATGCACTGGTTTTTAGTTTTCAGCCTCTAAATCTGCTTCGAGGTAAAGGTCGCGTTTCGAAGTTTGAAGGACGGAGGAGGAGAATGTTCTGAAGTCAGGACGGGACCAGCTGTGCGCTGAGTAATCTTCCGAGGTAATCTTTGTCACATTGTTGATAACTTATTCAACAAAACCTAGAAAACCTTTTCTGAACTCCCTGAACGACTCCGTCAAAGCAGGCATAAACTGAGTTTTCCTTAGACATCTTCTGTCGCACCAACACTGCAATCTTCTGATAGCAAACCCTGATAAATCCGGATTTAGATGTTTCGGGAGTCGTGGTGATAACGATCCCCTCCGGAACCTGTTCAGAGGTTCTGACTAGGAGACTGCCAGTTCGCGGCCACTGAGCAACTTTATCAGCCTGCGTTTGCGATGTACTACTATTTTCAAACGGCGATCTGGGTTGTATTCTTGCTTAAACGTGTTCTCTCTTTCCTCTATCGCTCTCTCTCTCTCTCTCTCTCTCTCTCTCTCTCTCTCGCTCTCTCTCTCTCTCTCTCTCTCTCTCTCTTCATTTTTGATGCCGGAAGGGGGAGATATATTGTTGTTAGATATGTAAACCCGCTTCAATTGTCGATGTTTTACTTAATGAATAGCTGTCCCCGCTTGAAACGTCGTAATAAACTTTGTTGAAGTTTCCCAGCAGAACAATTATTTTACTTAGTATATATAAATATATTTGCTGCCATATATAAAAGGTTTCAGTTGCATTGATCCGATTCCCCCTTTTTTGTTGTATCTTCTCTAGAAGTGATAGGAACCGCACCCACAAACTCGGAATGGCCAAACGCAGTTTCAGTAGGTCGGCCTTGCTGCAAATATTATACTGCTTATTTTGCTGCTAAAATGCAGCGGGTGAATTTATTATAAATGAGAACACTCGTGCTTGGCTACATATTGTATTTTCTTAGTTTTGTAATGATGGCAACTGACATTTCTTACTCTACTCCAATCCTTAGTGGTGCAGCGGATGTTCCATTATCCGGTGTGTAAAGCCAGTACACAAAGTGCGAAAAAAACAGAACGAGCTCTTCATGTACGCATAACGGGGTCATATATATATATGTTTCTGCAATGCACCGCTTGTAAGGCACGTAGAGCACGCCTGACCGCTCGGACTATAGGCCCGTCTACGTTACGCCCTAGAAGTACCCGGAACGGACCGCCAATTCATGATGTGTCTTGTCGCGTACGATCAAATAAAAGTGTAAGTGCCTGTTTTTTATCGGCATTGTGTATATAAAAATATTTAATATCACCTGCGTTTCTTTACGAAGGTAAAGCAGTTTGAAGACAAAAAAGCGGGGAAGACGGACGGAGTTTATATGAAGCGAAGACAATTTTTTTACAGAACAAAACACCAATTGGCTATAAATAGTCACCTTTAATACTTAAGAATAATATATAATTTTCAGGATGCACTTGCAAAACAATATGTTGTCGCGCTTTAAATGGTGTAGTTTACGAGCAACAAATATGCACTGTTGGAAATTTCGACATCGGCTTGCCTCTGCGGAGTCGATCAAGCGCAGGTGGAGATCTGAACTTTGTACCGTATTGGTCGGAAGCAGCCGAGAAGATCAATAGCCTCGAAAGTCAAGACCGACAGAACGAAAGCTGTTAGCAACACGAGTGGGCGGTGATCCCGAGACTGGGGGACCTTCTGTTTGAACGAGTGTGTGCAGTTAAAAATAAGGTGTTTCTCCACCTTGTCGCACCGGGCTTAATGTAAATATTGTACAGGCTTTGGGAATATGAAAAAGCGATTTGACGATTTTATTTTTGATGGCTACAGTAGATTCGCTTTGGCTAGGTACACATTGCTTGAGTTTGAGATTAAATAAATGCTTGCTCTATTGGCTCCATGAAAATAAAGCGCGTCCGGAAAAGGTGAACTTTGCACTGCTGCACAAACAGCATAATCAAATGTGTCTTTGATATTGCGGGAGACTGTACGTCTCGAGCAGATGTCATCTCAGGTTCCTGCCCTGGCCCGCGAACTGTGCACCAATATAATTTGGTAAGCGACAAATGTAACAACGCATCAGTTAGAAGGCTCTGAATTTGCCACCGGATTTTGAAAGATACGATATTCAATATTTTTCCTGAGTAAATAAAAACATCACTGAAGTATTTGTTTGACTAAAAAATAGTCGACTTAGCGTACAGCCAAACAAAAAAAAAAGTCAGTTTTGTATGCTTTCCGTATTCATACCAGCGTAAAGAACTGGGTAGAAAAAATCACGGAGTAAAAATCATATTTTCACCCTGCTCCACTTAAAGCTTTTCGGAAACGCGGTTTTGATCTTTACAGCGATGGGGCACTTACATGTATTAAAATAAAGTTCAAAGACCCACCCCGACAAGCGGGTTCGATTTCAAATGAAACATCCCTCTATTGAAGGTTTTATGTATTTTTGCTCTGATAATTTTTACGTCTTTCACATAGTGGTATTGCTGCATAATGTTTGACAAGATATTCTTTAATTTAACGATTTTTCTTCGTTATTATTTTTGACCTGGTGTTTATATGCAGTTTCTCGAAATCACTAAGGCTTGTTATAGCATTTGTTTTGTCTTGAAGACACTAGGAAGTGTATGTCAAGAAAAATGGCATTTTGAAAATGAACTAAAAAACTATAATAAAAAAAGCTTACGCGGGCGTGTTTTAGAACACCGCGGTGTTTCCCTGTGGTAAAACGTTGCTATTGTATCGTTGGTTCCACTAACGAGTATATAGCCGGTTCAATTTGTACCGGTCGCGCGTATGGTGCATGATGTGTTCGCCTTCCGAATCGCCAACAAGCGCTTGCTTGACTCTGGAGACCGTAGGCTGGGTTCTGCACTCGTAAATATTAGTATTGTGTTTAGCCTCACGTCAGCGGAACCACGTGTGCATAAGCATCAAAATCAAAGTACACACTGCGCCGGCAGGTCTAAGATAAATTGCATTATATTTAGTAAACAAACTAGAGCCGAATACCATGTAACCCAGTACCGGCAACTCCGCGGATCGCGGGCAAAACGTGATCGCAGCGCCCCTGGTGAGCTCGGAGTCTCGGCTAGCAGACAAATTCTCCACAACGCATTTGTTTTTGCCTATCTCCGTGCCAGGGAACCAATGAAAAAAAAGTTGACATAGGTATTCGCTGCTTTGAATGTTAAAAAAATAGGTACCGCCTCATGAGACAAGGACATTTTCTTGTCGTGGGAAATATGTTACAGCTTGTAGGGTGAAATGTTCGGCCTTTCTGGAGAAAAACGTAGTTCTGACTTTGTCAGAACTTACGTAAGCAAGGCAAAACGCGAATGTACCTTCGCCCTGTTCTTTTTTAAAGGGCAATGTAGAGAAAAAATGGAATATTGCTACGTTGCAACTTTACTCTTCATGTGGATCAATTCGTTTCGTGTTAGAATTCTCGACTTCTCATGAATGTATGGTTTAAAACCATTTCGTCGAATAGGCAAGCTGGCTAATCCCGATCGTCTCCGGATGATGAAGTAAAAGGCAATCTCGAACCACGTACGATACTGCGATGTCAGTATGCTTTGGAAGAAGTCGATTGTGCACATGCAAATCTGACGCTATTACTGAAACTAATAAAAGCACAGTTCCAAAAAAAAAAAAAAAACTTGTTGGACGGTTGCGCACTCCCTTCCATTTTTCAAAGTCTACTGTCTTTCTATGTTTGAGGCAACGCTAAACCAGCGCGGTCTTTATTCCTCCTGCGTTTATGTTTTTTTTTTATTTCTTGTGCTTACTTGACGTTCGAACAATGGCGTATTTTGCTTTTTCTTGTGTAGCTTAGTTTTTAATTGCTTTCCTTCGCTTCGTCGCTAACTACCACCGGTTCTGTCTTCTACGCTATGCCCGGACATTTGGAGGGCCGTCTGCAACTTTGTTGTTGTTGTTGTTGTTGTTTTCACTGTCGTCTGTGATAACCTCCTATGTTCGCCTTCGATTGAGTTTCTGATCCGAAATCTTCATGTGTACTTTTTGATACTTTACAAATTTATAAAGATAAGTCAGTTATATATTTCTATTCGAACTTTTTTTGCGTACGCGGTCCCGTCTGCTATGGGTCATCGTTGGTTGATCAACCGGCCGCCTTCGGGCATACACCAGCGCATATTTAAAGATGGCCATGAGCCGGCATCTCCACTGCAAAAAATAAGTTCTTTTGATGTGGTGGAAAATCCTTCTCCCGCTTCCCGAAGACCGAAACAAACGTGAGTAATAGTTGCTCCAAATTAACCTGGAAGAGCTATCTTTGTCTTACTTGAAATTCGACACTGACGTTTTAACCGACGAATATTTCATTAAACAAGAGTTCAGCTGAAAACACAAATGAGGCCGCTGATCCACACCCAAAACAAAGGCACATTGTGCAAGGATTGCTCTGGACATGTTCATGAACAAGTACTATAATGTACTTTTCAACTTCTGCGCCAACTGAGCAAACAAGCAACCTGCCAAAGTCTGCGGGAAAATAAATGCGAAAGCAAAAAAAGATCACGCACTGCATGTACGAAGCAGATTGCAGCGTGCGACTCTTATTTACCGGGCAGTGTGAGCTGGACTACGTTATTCCTTTCCTCTCTTTTGTCCTTAGTTCCTACCATTGCCGCAAAAGAAAATAAACGAACGTGTAACGTGCAGATGAAAAAAGAAACAAAAAAAAGTACAAATGAGGCTCTTTTTTTAATAGTATCGTGGTGTTGCTTCCGCGTTGTTTGTTGTGCACTCAACACCAACGGCAAGCACCACCTGCTAATTTTCAATGCTCCTACCGACGCCCCGTGCGATCGTCGTCGTTCAAAGAGGTCTTTGCTGGATGATTTGTATCGTTGTATCGTCTGCTAACTTCTTGTGTTTCATTCACCGCTGTTTGGGTCTGTTCCACATTTCTTTTTATTTTCGGTTGAGCTGGGAACTCTATCTTTTCTGAAAAGTTCGGAAAGTATTTGCACGGTCATTTTTGTCATTACTCTTGTTTTTGAAATGCTGCAGATGCTGGTGAGCTTTCTCTGGTAATTTTAAAATGTCGTTTACGCACGTTTTAATAATCACTTATTCAGGTAAGATATTGTGACCGCGTAGTTTTTAACCGATAAACAGTAACCTGTTACGACGTAGTTCGAGTTGCTAAGCACCTTTTTTCCGCTTCCAGATTCGCTTCAAACGCGTATGATCCCCCTGAGTGGCGTTTGAGACCTTTTAATAAACTGCTCTATCTTTATTTATGCGAGCGGTGTTATTTGTTTGTCGTAGCAGTAGTGATCAGTGGATTCCGCTCTGCAAGAGGACTGACCGTAATTAATTGTTTCAGCTGTTGGGGTGACGAAACGGGGCTCCCAAATCTCGAGGACATCGCGGAGCCCATTCTTTTCCATTGCGTCGTCTGCTTCCGTAGGCTCCGAGTCCGCTAGAGGCGCCACTGTCACGTTCGCCGCCGCTCCCATAGGTTTTTGGAGGAGTTTCCAGTATTGGCGAAGCTATATCGTATTTGCTAGAGAATTTAGAGGAGCGTTATTGTTTGTATCACAGTCAAGTTATATAAAACGCATTTCCGAAATATCTCTTCACAAAACAATGATATTCCGTCCTGGCGGGTACATTGCAAACTTGGTTTCTCGTTCAGTTAAAGGCTTTTTTTTCTACACAAAAATCAAAGGTATTCCAAGAGGCATTCCAAGGTATTCCAAACGAGAAAAAATGGAAGTGCCGGGCGTGTCGTGGGAAGGATGGTCAGGTGGGAGCATCTGAGTCGAAGTCGTCAAGCTCCTCTGAAGGGATAGGACTGCTCTCTTCACAACTAACAGCTATGAATGAGAAGCTGGAGGGATTACTCTCATTGAAGTGCAGCGTCGATTCCCTTATGACACTGTCAGCGAAACTAAACGAACTTTTAGCCCTCAAGCCCATTGTTGAGAGTCTAAGGGAGACTGTGAACGGCCTACAACACTCAATGGATTTCTTTTCGGCCGACTATGACCGCCTCCTCAAGCTGGCGACCACCAACGAACAGAATGGCAAAGCCCTGCAAACGGAGCTTTCTCATTTAAAGTCAACAGTGGAGGCGCAGGCATCCGAGATCCAAGAGATGCGGGTCGCCCTAAACGACAACGAGCAGCACAGCCGTCTGCCAAACCTGGAAGTGCACGGACTGCCTGTCTCACCGGATGAAGATCTTATGTCGTTTGCTGAGACTCTATCGAAAAAGCTGAAGATCTCAAACTTTCAGAAATCTGACATTCTTGCCCTTCATCGCTTGCCAACCAAATATGCAAAAAACCCACCAATTCTGATCAGATTCGCGTCTGTCCACATGAAAGAATCCTGGATGGCAGCGCGGGGTACGCTTCGTTCACTGGGTCAGGACAGTTCTCTTCCCAAACTGTACTTAAATGACAACCTGACCCACGCGAACAAGGAGCTATTTTGGCGGGCAAGACAGAAGGGCAAGGAACAGGGTTATAAGTTCGTCTGGGTAACCAGAGCGAAAATCTACGCAAAAAAGGCGGTAGGTTCTCCACCTGTGAGAATAACCAGTTCGCTAGACCTTGAAAAGATTCTTTAGATGTATGGCAGATTTCGCTCAGGTTTCAAATTTTTCATCTCTTCGAAATCTATTTGGAAACTGTGATGAAACCTTTTTTTCTGTAGTACACGTTAATATTCGAAGTATACGTAAACATTGGGCAGAATTCGAAATTACCTCAAGAGCTATTGCTTCTTCAGTAGATGTATTTGTCTTAACAGAAATTAACATCCCCTCTTCTGCAACAGATCAGTTCTCTTTACCGGGGTATCGTGGTACTTTTTCCACTCGAGATATGGGTCATGGTGGTGGTATCGCGGTTTTTGTGAGTGACAAATGGTCATTTTCAAATATTACATTGACGTTCGCTCAGTCCGAGTTCATTGCCCTTTCTGTGGAGAATGCAATCAATTCCATATGTTTGCTCGCAATGTATAGACCACCGTCCACAAATATAGGGTCTTTTCTCGTGGAATTCGAAGAAAACATTACTGATTTGAGCTCGTATAGTCAATTATGCATTATAGGAGACTTTAATATTGACATCTTGAATGGGTCCAAATCTATTGTATGCAATTACCTCAACATTTTGGCAACTCACGGTATTGAGTCCGTTATTAATTGTCCAACACGTGAAGAGTTCCTTTTAGGGAGACTTGTTTCCTCGTGCATTGACCATATTAACCTAAGAACATCTTCGACTGTCGTAAAATCAGCAGTTATTAAGGAAAAACTTGCCGACCACTACTTTGTGGCCTGCCGCTGGTCAATCGGCGTTCTTAAATCGCGCGAAACATCAAGTCGCATAAATATTACCGGTATCGACACCACAGCCTTTGATAAGTTGGTCTCAGCTTTTGACTGGAACCGCTTTTTGAGGACCGTTAACTGCACCGACGTCTATCCAAAGTTTGTGCTGGTTTTCAAACAGTTCTATGAAAGATGCCGGAGAGAAATAATCGTAAAAAAACGCAACCCTGATCTTGTATGGCTGAATGCGAATATTTTAGATGCGATAAGGGAAAAAAATGCACTATGGGCTCGCTGCCGTCGTTCACCCAACGATGCACACCTACGAATAAACTTTAAATCCTGCCGTAACAAAGTAAACGCGATGATTCGATCGGCTAAGCGCATTTCTTATCACAAAAGATTCTTCCAATCTCATTCGGATGCACGTAAAACTTGGTCTTTGATAAATGAACTCCGTGGACACCAAACACACTCCATTGATGATACACTGAAACGACATTTTGGCGATAATTTGCAATCAATTGTAGAGGATTTTAACGTATTTTTCGCTACGTTTTCTGGTCAGGCGAGAGATAGCCTAGATGCATTTGATAACCTAGTCTCTTCCTCAGCGTTCCTTCCATCTCTTCAGGAAGCTGATCTATATTCCATTTTGTCTAGTTTCAAGAACAACAAGTCCCCTGGTATAGACGGAATCCGTCTATCTGACCTTCGCAGAAATATAGGCATTCTGAAAGACGTGCTTCTATTTATGGTAAATGGTTTTATTGAAACCAAGGTACTTCCCGATGAACTTAAAACATCTATAGTACGTCCTTTGTATAAGGGTGGTACCAGAAACAATATTGCAAACTATCGTCCAATTTCTCTCTTGCCAATCATCGCTCAGATCCTCGAAAAACATGTGTTTAATATTATGACATCTTTTTTAGAAAAATTTAATATCTTATCTCCAACTCAATTTGGTTTTGTGCAAGGAAAGGGCACTCAGCCTCTTCTAGAAGATTTCGCAGATCACCTATACTCAGCATTCGATCACAATCTTGTTACCTCCGCACTATTCTTAGATGTGTCCAAAGCTTTTGATACAGTAAGCCATACGATACTGTTGAAGAAACTGTACAGCCTAGGGTTTCGTGGTTCATTTTTTCCCTTCTTAAAAACTATCTTTCTCATCGTTCTCAACTGGTGTGCGCATCTGGATTTCAGAGTTCTCGAACTGAACTAAAAGCGGGAGTACCACAGGGATCTATTCTATCACCTCTTTTGTTTAATATTTTTGTCAATGACATCGCCACTATGGTACCGGGATGTAAGCTCTATCAATACGCGGACGACACTGTAATCATGACCCAACATATCAACTATGCCAATTCCATCAGCCAGTTGCAATCTCAAGCCATAGCAATTATGGACTGGTTCAAGAAAAACCTTCTTGATATAAATGTTAAAAAGACGAAACTAGTATGCTTCCATAATCCACTCAAAACAGTCACTCTCAACATTCCATTAGTTCTGCACTCTTCTTTCTGTCATCAATGCAACTGCATTCCGGTTGAGTATACAGATAGTGTGAAGTATCTAGGCATATATTTTGACAGCGGTCTGAAATGGAATGTTCATTTTACATACATCTGTAAAAAACTGAGAAGCGTTAGTTGCCTATTATATAATACAAAATATTTTTTTCCTGTATCTGTTCGAAGAATGATTGCCCATTCGCTTGCATATAGCGTCCTTCGCTACTCCATCACCGTTTTCGGACATTCTTCTGACTATTGGAAAACCAAAGTGGACTGTATCCTGAAAGCTATCCTGAAAAGTGTCTCTTATCAACTTAAAATACCTGACAACGCTAATCTTTTCGAATATTTGCAATTACCTAACTTCCAAACCCTTTATGTTCATTCAGTGGTATTGCGGCACTTTTGGAACTCTGATTTCAAAATCTCAAGCCCACCCTCACGTGATCTTCGACATACGCACCCTTTTCACATACCTCTTTCCCGCACTCGTTATGGAGAAAGTACGCGTGCGTTCTATGTGCCATATATTTTTTCTCACTTACCACCTGAACTTCTAAACCAAACATCCTTGGGCAAAGTTAAAAAGATGCTTAGAGGTATTTCGTTTTAATAGGGAACTATTGGTTTCGGTCTCTATCCTGTTTATTTATATTGTAGACACATTTTGCTCACTAATGTGTGCCACTTTTAAGCGCCTGCGTTTCTGGAACATTAATGAATATTCTGCTGTTTGTAGGACATTTTAACAGAAGACACCTTCCGTGAATTTTTTTTCTGCATATTTTTTAGTTTTGTAGTATTTCATTTTGCTTTGACATTGTTCTTGATTTCCGTTTTAGTCTGTGCATAATATCTTGTCGCGTAAAATTTTCACGTTATAACTAGAGTGACTAACTTCATAGAATTGTGTTTACATTTCTTTTTTTTGTCTGTTTTATATTATTGTATTCTCCGTAGCTACACAGCTACATATCGTTTTTTTTATTGGAGGATGGCGTCGCACAAGCCTCCTGTTGGCTTTGATGCATCCGCAACACTAAACTTTTCTTCGCTGGTAGCAATAAACTATTTATTATTAT